>CANXYC010288409.1:0-33227 GCA_948193065.1 Aleurites moluccanus | reverse complement strand
CATTTTTGATAGAATTAGATATATTCTATCATCCTAAATACTAATCTAACCTTAGATTTCAAAGAAAAATCCATTAAGGCAACCAAATAATTCAAGGAAGATTTGGAAGAAAATTTGGTAAGTTGTTAGTTTTTGAGTTTTATTGATTCTATAATACTTGTATGATGTTCCTTGTTAGTATTTATGGATTAGAATTCATTTTGTATGGTTGGAATTCAAAATAGTGGTTTGGAACCCTAATAGGAAGAACATTAGATCAAAGTATGATTTTGGTGAATTAATTACTTCTAATGTTGTTCATTTGATGTGTATAGCATGAATTGATGATTAAATAATTAAAATAATTTGATTTGGAGCAAAGGTTAGCTTGGTCGAATTCTTTAGGTGGTTAGGGTTTGGTGTGCATTTGGTTGGTTTAGGTGTTTAATTGATGAAATGAGTTGTATTTGGTAGGAATTTGATGAATTAATGAGTGAATGTTGGAAAAGAATTCATTTAGAAGTTGTTGATGGTTTGTCCGAATGGGAAGAATAGGAATGAAAAAATGTGTTTTGATATTTGTTAGGTTTAAATGGAAGAATGCTATACTTTTAATGCTTACATATGTTGTTAGATGAAATGACATTGAAAAATAGATTAAAGGAATGACTTTTGCTTAAGTTGAATAAGTTTGAAGTTGTTAATGTAAGATATTGGACTAATGAGAAACTAAGTGTATAAGATTTGTTAATGTGTTATATTAGTGATGAATATGCATAATGTAAGTTCAAAGTGGTATTGGATATGAGTTACTGTATAAAGGAATTGGATATGAGTTACTGTATAAAGGAATGGATATAGTATGAATTATGCAAAGTGAGCTTAATTGTGTATATAGTGTATGTCTTAGTGTATTTGGTGTATTTTTGTGAAATTGATGTGTTTTGTAATGATTTTATACCTTATCGGAGTATTATATGTGTTAATAGATGAACCATCAAAAACTCCCGATCGGAGTATTGAACGGTGAGCCGAGTAGGTTCGGAGGCTTTGGATTGAGGAAAGTATAGTGCATTGTGCTAGAGGTGAGTCCTTTTGTATAGTTATGCATGATTTGCATCATTTTTATTATATTTTATCATTTGAATTATAAAAATGCGGTTTGTTACCCAAAAGTGCAGAAAGTGCCAATTGGCCCGTAAATAAACTCACCGAAACTACCTAAACTGACCTAAAATTTGACTAGCCATAAAATGAAAACCAGAAAACCAATTGGGTCACCACTTGGCCCAATCATCTAGTCCCAATCTAAGCTTCGAAACGGTACCTTATGGTCCACCTAATTCATTCGATAACACAGTTAACCAGAAACTACTTAAAAATCCCAAAATGGACCTGTAATTTGGTAGCCAGTTGTGGCAGCGCAACTGGGTCCCGACGAGCCAATTTTTGGTAAACTCCAAACTTCTTCTAATATTTCTCATATATGTATATATGATTATTTTATTTCTATACAAGTTGTATATATGCTATATTTGCTGTTATTTAGAAGCATATTCATATGATATTAGAATAGGGCTATTTCGATGGTATAGTGGGTAAAGTCCATCAACTGTGTGCACACTATATTTTTTGGGACCCTTACTAGAGAGGGATGTTATATTCTCTAGTCGTAAGGAAAATATCCTTTACGAGAGTCATGTATTTATGGGACCCCTACTAGGGAGGGACGTTATATTCTCTAGTGCACTTTATGATAGTGCCGAGTATTGATGTCCAAAAAGTAACCCAATCCTGTTATATCATATGTGTGCTATCTTATACTATCTTATACTACTTAAATGGTTACTATATTAATATTTATATAGGTATTTGCTTTATTATTCATTTGCCATTCTATATTGAATTCTTTGGACTACATGTTGGCATTTGCATTTTCTTATGAGCATTTACTGCATTTTTATATATTCGGATTCACTAAGTATTTTTATACTCATTCTCCTAGTGTTTTAATTTTTCAGGTCTTCGATGAGGCGTGCTTTCCATTGGCATATCCTACTTCTGCCTTGGAAGTTGTTAGTAAGCATGTAAATATCAAACTCTAAAAGATTATGTAAATATTGTACAGAATAATAGTTCCATGGTACTGTATAATAAGATTTGGCATGTAGATATAAGTATAAGTTTGCATCTATATAGTTTTGCATGTTAATGATATTTTGAATGTATATGTTATACTATATATGGAAATGTTTGAATGTTCAGATATGTATTGATATTGAGTTGTTGTTGGAGATCCAGAGGGATCATTGGTTTGGGAATGATTGTGGATGATATTAGAAGTGTTGTGTGCTTGTTTTGTTTTTGGGCATAGTATTTTTATAGAGGAGATGCTGTTGAATTTTCTTCAGCATTTTTAAGTTAATTAAGCTGATTATGTTTATTGCATGACATATAGATAGTTATTTTAGGAGACATGACGAGCATACTTTTATCGACACTAGATCTCAGATGGTTCATGTAAGAACTAAAATTAAATAATTTTTATTAATTGATTTTAAATATGAATTGTAGTGTGACAACATAACTGCTTTTCTAGTGTGATAATATGAACTGACATTACTTCAATTTTAAAAATACAGGAGGATATTAATAACCTTCGAGTGCAGTTATCGCAGCATACTCTAGGATCCAGTGAGCCTACTCCTGTTGATGAGCATGATTTGTATCTGTAGGCTGTTGGGGGATCTACAAAGGGTCAGGTGTACGACATTGGCTCTTAGGCCCCCAGTTCCACGGTACTCATCTAGGTGTCAGCTCTTCTTCTTTTGGCCCACCACCTCCTGCATCACAAGCTATTCAAGAAGAGATAGATACGTGTGTATAGGAGCGTATACAGGAGGTTGAGAGTCACTTCTAAGAGACACTCAGATAGCAGGATGAGCAAATGCAGCGTGACAAAGATCGTATGTACCAATTAGAGGAATGGATACATATGGTTGCCAAATCCACTGGGATACATTTTCCATCTCCTCCAATTCAGCCTGCTGCTTCTGCTTCTCATCCTTCTGTTCCAGCTGCTCTTGCTCCTCAGCCTCCTCAGCTCGTTGGTGATCCTGGGACTAGTATCGATCATGCTACTGCATCCAATATTGATTATTTGATTGACCGAGATGATTTTGATGATGTAAAGCACACTACAGAGATTAAATAGTTGACTTTATATTTTGTACAAATTTTAGCATATTCATTAGATTTTATAAATTAACTTTAAATTTATTAACTTTATTTATTATCAATTTATAAATAAATGAATTAAAATTATTAAAATATAATTATAAATATTATAAATAATTTTAAATATAATATAATAAAAAATTAAAAAAAAAATCATTTAGAAACATTACCAACGGCATTTTGGCAACGAAATCACCAACAATATAATAATAATAATAATAATAATAATAATAATAATAATACCGACAACTACAGCGACCAAATATTTGTCTACGAATTTTTAAAGCGTAGGTAAATTACCAACGAATATAAAATCATTTACTGAGAGATTTTTCATCGGTAAATTACCAATCAATGTCTTCTTTTCGTCGATAAATATTTACAGACAAAGTTTTGACTGACCAATTAACTTCATCAACATTTTGTCGATAATATAGATTCCCAACGGTTTTTATTGATTTAATCCATCGGTAAATTGCGCATTTCCTATAGTGCTACCTTTTGTCGAGGTGACCAAAAAATTGTCAAATTGGGCTTGAGTCTATTAGCCTTATCTCCAGGCTATTTTTGAGGTAGTTAGAATGGGCCCTTTCTAATTGAGCCCAATAAAAAGAGCAATATTTTTCCTTTATTAGCCCCCAAAGTTTTATTCATGATAGAATAAATGCTATAGGTTTTTCTCTTTTTTTTTTTTTTTCATCCTAGTAAGTAATAATAACGTTTTAAAAGAAAGGGGAGTTTAAGTGGTAAACTCAAAAAACTACAAGCAAGCATAAGATCAATTCCTTTGTAGTTTGCTCTTTTGTATATTGCACATTGGTTGGTACATCATAATTAGTCAAAAGCTTGTACTGTATATGAATTTTAATTTTTTTTAATTTATATTTTCATAAAATATTTTAATATATATAAATTATTGTTATTTTTTTATTCATGATATTTTTAAATATTAATATAAATAAAATATACGAGTCATTTAAAAAATAACAAAAAGATTATGTATATATCGATTTGTATCGGAACCAATACAAGGACAAAAAAAAATTTGATGAAGACTATTTATATAAATTGTACTTGAAAAATTAATAAAATAATTTCATATAAATATTTATTTTTAATTAATTTCTCAATATAATGGCGAAAATCAACTCTGAACTCCATATATATATATATATATTGTAGGATTAATTATGATTTTTTCTTATAGAATTATCTAATAAATTAATTTTTTTATTTTTTAAAAATATACTAACTTCCCTTGATAAATGTCACATACTATTAGATCAGTCCATTTAATTTTATTGTTAGTCAATTCTAAAATTATTAACAAAGACAGTAAAAAAATAAAAATTTATTTATCTTTTATTTTTAATTAATTACATCCTATTATAAGATTAATTATATTTTTTCCCTATAGAATAACCTAATAAACTAATTATCTCTTGACTTTTCAAAAATATATTAATTTTTCCTGATAAATGTCACGTCCAATTTTATTGTTAATCAATTCTAAAATGGTAAAAGATAGAAATATATTTACCCTTTATTTTTAATTAATTACATCATATTTTTACTTTAAAATTATTTTTAGGGTTAAAAAATAAATATATATATTTTTTAATAAATTTAAAATAAAATAAATAAAAATATTTTTTATTTTATCTTTTAAAAAATAAAAAATTTGAAAATAAAAAATGACAAATAAAAAAAGAAAAATATTTTTATTTTTTATTTTCAAATTTGTCAAAAATATGAAAATAAATTTTTTATTTGTATTAAAAAATTTAAGAAAAAATAATTTAATTTCTTAAAGTATTTTTTTAAAATAAAAAATATTTTTTAAAAAATATTTTTGTTTATTTTTTATTTTTAAATTTGTCAAAAAATATGAAAATAAATTTTTTAACACTAAAAAATATTTTTTAAAGCAAAAATATAATATAACTAATTAAAAATAAAGAGTAAAAGTATTTATACCTTTTTACAGTTCTTATTAACTATTTTAGAGTTGACTAATGACAAAATTAGACGAATAGATATATTAATATAATAGGACATTGGTTAGGAAAAAATTAATGTATTTTTAAAAATCCAGAGAAGACTTAGTGTCCGTTTGGCATAGCTTATAGAAGGGAAAAAACAGAATTTTTAGATAAAAAGCTGATTTTAGCTCAGTTTATAGTATTTGGTAAATATTAAAATTAATAAAAGCAATTGACTGGATAGCTAAAATTCAACTTTTTGGATAAGTTAGAAATTAAAACTTTTTAAGATAACTGAATTTTAGATTAAACGCATAACTGATTTTAAAAAATTAATGGATAAAAATATCCTTCACTTTTGTTAACAATAACAAATCTATCTATTATTATTTTATAAACAGTTTTTATATTGTATTTTACCAAACACAAATATACAGTTAATTGCTTTTGAAAGTATCACTTTTAGGAATAGAACTTTTCCCCATATGAAAAACTATTTTCATAAACTGTGTCAAACTAGACCTTAATATATTGAACCATTATACAAAAAAATAATAATTAACCCTATATTATATTAGAAATGAAGCTCAAAATCTCTAATTGTTCTCAAGGTCTTTAAAGCTTCCACTCCAAAATTAAATTAACCAAAATAAGCCCAAGAAGGCAGAAAAGTGAAACTGAATCTTACTTTTAGCTCAAAACTAATTCAATTATTACCAATATCATGACATTATATCGAACCTTTATTAAATATATATATATATATATATATATATATATATATATATATATATAGCAAATAAAAGAAACAAGGTGTACATTGGGCATGAAATTGAAGACAAACTGCACTGTTAAGAAAAATAGTTAGCGTATAAATTACAAAAGCATTCTCGCAGCCCCACCACTGGCAAACTAGGATAAAGATGGGTTGCGTTATTTCTCCTCTCAAAACTATATATTTAGGAGAGAGAATACATGAACCATAATTTTCTGTTTTTTCCTTTTTGCATTCAAATTTATTCACAACTTTACAGTCAACAACTAGTAGGTAGAAACATAACACCACTGTTGCCACCCCCCCACCACCTTTAAAACAGTACTGCAAACCACTTTTTAGCTTCTGAGAAATGCCACATTATGTGCTATTGGAGCACAAGATCAAAATACTGTACTAGCCTTCATCGAGACTTCATTGAGAAGACCAAATCTATCGCCTGGGTTCATTCAGGGTCTTCCCCTCAAAAAATTCACCCAACATCCTCTCCAAATCCTCAGCCGTGTATTTAATGTACTTTTGGGGGTTCTTCCCACTCTCAACTAGAGGCCTGCCACGCAAGAGAAAAGAATATAAGACCTATAAGTAAGCTGTATAAAATTGCAAACAGGAAAAGAGTATTACATGAATTTTTTTTAGGGGTTTATATTTAAATTATTAAAAAAAAATATGAAAATGGGATCAATTTTGTACTTCAACTTACAAAAGTGTACGAGGGTTCATATTTGGACACATTGAAAACTTGAAATACAAATCTTTGTTTCTACTCCTTTAAATGATAATTGATATGTTGTAACTATTTTATTGTTGAAAAATTATTCTTCAGACATCAATTAATCTGGCTCATGGTTAATTAATATAATCCAAATTTTGGGTTTGAGGGTGCCCATCCACCATTATAGCAAAAAATTTTAACCAATTTGGTGAGTTGCTAGAAGGGAGGACTACCCCCTCTTTTGCAATCCACAATGCTTCAGCCCATTTGGCCACCTTATGAACAAAATAATATATATTCCAAATTCAATTATGATTGGAAAGCTTCAAGTATTATACATATAGGATGCCAATATTGCCATAAAAATATTTGTTAAGTTCAAAGCAACAAAATTTTTTATTACTAGAATTGACATCTGTCCTTAATTAATTGTAAAAGATTTAACCTAATCTAAACCTTTCGTCGACTACTTTCCAATTCAATCTCTCTCTTAAAATCGCATGATCTCTTTGTTTGAAGTAACAGCATGTTTGTTGTGAATGAGAAATAATGTTGTTTTGTTGGCAGTATTTATGAAGCTCTAGAAAGTATAGAAACAAATCTGTTTTCCTTCTATTGCAAAATAGTGAAGCAAGCACTCCTTATAGATCAATCAAACATCAATAAGGAGAGAAGAAGAAGAATGCTGGAAATAGTAGGGATGGCAATTTGATCCAGACCCATGGGGACCCACCCATCCCCACCCTATAGGGATGGGGTTTTTTCAACCTTACTCAGGCTCGAAGCATGTTCAGTAAAAACCAAACATAGCAAGAATCAGGGACCCGACCCAAATATATTTCTCAATATAAATATTTTCATATATACATATTTATGTGCTTAATTTTATAATTACATTTAGGATCTTATATATTGTTTGTCTACCCTGCATAAAACATAAAACAAATAGATAAATGGTTAGACCAAGCTTTATATACTGTTTATTTGGTAGTCGAGTATTTTTTTTTTTTTTTTTTTAGTATTAGGATTAATTTTTTTGACGATTTGTTATTGGAAATGTAATATATTGAATATAGGGCTTCAAGTATTGGTGTATCAGAAATCTAGGGGGACGACTCAATATTTACTGATACTCTACATATGATTCAGGAATCGCACCGAAACGTTGAAATGGCCATAACAGTCAGATCAGGCATTACCAATCATTCCGCAAAAACTATATCAACAGAAACAGCCAAGTAGAGAGGGGAGAAATACAAGAGAAAAAAGGAGAAGAAGAAGGAGAAGAAGGAAGAGATAGGGTTTGAGGTATACCTAGAAAGTAGGGGTGTTTATTATTCAGGGTAAACTGTTAAACCAGATTGAACAAAACTGAATTAGCCAGTTTAGATCAGTTTAACTCTTAAAAAAAGAGTTTCAGTTTTCAATTTTTATAAAAAACAATTTACAAGTTAATTTCATTTTCTTTTTAAAATAAATCAAACCAATCCATATATATACAATTAAAATTTTGATATTTAATGATAAAATGTTGTTTTGAAGTTTTTTACCTAGAATTTGAGAAAATCTAATAATAGATATATAAATATTAAAACTAAAGAATATAAAATATCTATTCGAATTGAAGAACAAAAAATCATAAACAGATACTATCTTTACAAAATAATAGAATCAAAATATTTAATTTATCAATATATTATAAGAATTGGAAATTATTTTTTTTTTCATTATTCAAAGTTAACAAGAGATTATTTGTTGTAAACCGTTTTAGAAATCAAACTAAACCGCATTATTTCAGTTTTGTTCAGTTTAATTCTATAGTTAGAACAATTTTAGTTTAGTTTAGAAAGTTTACAAACCATAATTTACAATTTGTTTTCAAAATTCTTTGTAACAGCCCTAAACCATACTGCATACACCCCTACTAGAAAGATCTTTTGCCCTTCCTTTTTCTCCTTTTAAACTAGAGAAAGAAAATTATTGACAGCAGTTTTTTTATTACTTTAATAAGCTTTAAAGACCTAATTCTAAAATTTCTGTCTTTTCTACTTTTTAACTCGATAAATAATGGGCTATCATTTTGATTTATAAATAAATAAAGTCTTATATTACTTTTAACAAAAAACTTATTTTAAATCTGTTGACCGGTGTTAGATAGAGGTTTTTAAGGAGTAAATGTTGTATCCTACATTAGTGCCTAATTATTAGGGTTTAATTTCTTTCCTTCTATATTTATTTTTGGGTTCATGTTTCGGGGTTAATATGTTTATAAATAGGCAGTCGTGAAGAATCAAATACAAGGCAGAAAATAATTTCTTTTTTTCACAACATGGTCTCAAAGCTTCTGCCAACTACATGAGTTGTATTTCTTATCGCTCAGCAGCAGGGTTATCTTATTTGTTGCCCTTTGACAGCCGTTAGGAACCTACTCTTGCCAAGTTTAGCTGCTGTAATTTATTGCGCAACACGACTGTTTTCTTGCATTCCTGCAAATCATGGCTGGTGGGAAAAACCAATTGCTGAAAACAAGGTTGGTTTAATTAGTGAGAATCCCTCATTGCAAATTAGTCCCGTAAAGCTAGATGGAACTAATTATCTGGCGTGGTCAAGATATTGTCTATTGTTCATCCAAGTTAGAGATCTGAAAGGATATTTTACAGGGATAAACCGAAACCAGAAGACACCGACTCAACCCGCAACCAGTGGGAATCTGAAAACTCCCTTGTCATGTCATGGCTCATTAATTCCACACAGCGGCAAATTGCTCGAGGTTATCTATTCTGAATACTGCTTCTAAGATTTGGAATGCAGCATGTCAAACCTATTTTCAACTGGGCAACTATGTGCAAAATTATGAATGTGGAATAAGGTGCACAAGACAAAACAAGGTGAAACGACTACAGCTCAATATTTTGTTGAATCGAGTGGTTTATGACAGGAACTTGATTACTACCAAGACTTCTAGACTGCATGTGCTGAAGATTCAATAAAATTCCAAATCCATCCTTTTACAAACTCCCTTCTATATTTCTTACCATCCTAGCGTCTATAAACCCAAACTTACTCATTTATAACCAACCCTCCAACCCATCTTGCATCAATTTGGTATCAGAGTTCCAAGATCCTATGAGCTTGTTGCTTTAATCTTCAATGATGGAGGATATTCTTTGGAATGAAATTCAACAATTACAAACTGAAATTAGTGCTTGCAAACTCCAAATAGATGAATTACATTGTTTAAAGTACAAGTACAGTGGTCCTGAAAAATCTCCTTTGTATCATTAATTTATGGCAATTAGTCATATCCTATATCTTAAGGAACCAAAGCTTCAATATTTGATAATGTCTTTCATGGATGGTCAAGATTTGCAAATTGCAAAGCATGATAAAAAACAATTTCAACCATACAATATAGTGGTGCCTAATTTTGAAGGTATATCAAATCCTACTTTATTTTATGATTGTCTCCGTTATATTGAATCTTTCTTTGATTGGTACAATATGGGAGAAGATCGTAAAATAAGATTTGCAAAGATGAAACTTGTTGGATTAGCTAAATTATGGTGTTATGGTGTTGAGCATGACATGGAAAGATTGAGACAAGCACCCATCAATACATGGAAAGAGATGAGGGCTAAGCTACAGGAGAAGTATTTGTCACCCTATTATCTTGAAAAGATGCATCAAAAGTTGAGTATTTTATAAAAGGCCAGCATGTCAATGGCTAGATATGAAGAGACAAAAGAAGTTGCACAAGAATTGGCCCCTAAACTTCTTGTTTCCAGGGTGTATAATTGTGACAGCAAAAAGGCAATACAACCTCTCCAAAACCAAGTGCAAAAGCAAGAATTGCAAGCTAAGACACCTGGACAACAAGCCAATTGGGCAATATAACATGCCGAGAAGCTTCAAGAACCTATTTTAGGTGTAGAACAACAAAGGCAGCGACCAGAAAAGTTTGTGTTGCAAGTTGATCAACCAGAAAAGAAGGCGGAAAGCTTAAAATCACATCCCAAAAGTTGAAACATCAAAATCAATCCATAAATTTGCATAAGCAAGGAGTTGGAAGATTAAACAAGGAAACTCAGCCACCAGAAACAAGAAGTTTGAAGTTACAAGAGGGAAAACAACAAGGTTGTATTGACATGAATAATCTAGAGCTATTTCCTCAAAAGGGGATTGGACATAAATGCAAACACTTTATCAAGAATGTTGTTAAAGAAGGAACAAAAGGGTTCAACTTTATTTTTGAAGATACCAAAGAAGTTGATTATAGTGCCTATAACCAATATTCAAGAGATAAACTTTGTAATCTCGATTCAATTTCATATACAAGTCCAAAGAAAGCGTTCAAGTTTTCTTATTATTACTAACCTATGAAGCACGGACACTCTCTCCTAGTTGGAGAGTCGTGTCGGACACCAACACACGGTCAACGATTTTCGACACTTTGACTAATTCGATACACGTATTTAACCGTATCTGACATGGTCAAATGGCAATATTTATAAATAAAAATCCAATTTATTAATAATTAGTCTACAGACAATAAAAAGAGAGACTAAATAAATAATAAGCAGGACTAAATTGTAATTTGAAAAATGGCAGTATCCATTGATAAATACAATTTGTTTTGTTTATTTTTTGGTTAAATTAATGAATATGAATGATATAGATAATGTATATATTAAAAATATTATTTAATATTCATACGTATCCTAATGTATCGAATTTAAATTTTTTTAAAATTAATGTGTCAAAGTGTCGTATCGTGTCATGTCGCGTCGCGTCGCGCATCGGTATCAGTGCTTTATAGTTACTAGCTACTAAAGAGGCAAAATGGCAATTCAACAACTCATCATCATCTTTGTTGCTAAGACACTTTAAAACTTGAGATCGAGTTTTTTCAAACAAGGGGAGAATGATAGAGAATAGGAAGACAAGAAAATTCAAATTCAAGGACTTAAACTTAAAACTATGGTCTAAATTTAATATGGGATTTATTAGACAAATCATAACATATTAAACTCTAAATATGCATCTAGTTATTTGTTAGTCTATTACTTTAAAGAAGGGGCAATTCTGTAATTTTCAGCTTTGCTAGAAAATCTCTTTCTATTTTTTTAGAAGTCTTTATATTTATTTTAATATCTTATTTAGAGTCTTTGTAGGTTTAGGATAGCATTATTTCTTTTAATTTATTTTAAGAGTCTAAATCATTATAGAATGTGGACTAGTTTAGAAGTCGTTTACTTAAAGGTTTAGGAGTTGTTTTAATTCTATAAATACCTAGCATTATAATACTAGTTGTTTTAATTCTAAGAATACCTAGCATTGTAATACTTTTCATTCAGCTTTGTTATTGAATAAAAAAATCTAGCAATTATGTTATTTCGAATTGTGTGATGCATTTCATCTTAGGTGTGAAGCCTAAATTTACTGTTCACCTGTTACCATTCACTGGTTACTATTCACTTATTATTGTTCACAGACCTATATTAATCTCTGTCTCTGTCTAGGCCGTCCTGCATTAGAAAGGGAGGAAAGGAGAAAAAAAAAAAAAAGAAATATAATATGAAAAATAAGTAAATCGGGACAGGAAGGGGCCTCTAGGGAATTCTTAATCCCCACGGGAAGGGATGGGAATATATTTACTTGTCCCTCCGAATTGATAATACAAAAAACCTTTCAAAGACTTCTCCTTTACATTACTCTTTTTCTTAAACTTTGTGCATACAAATCCTGATCTATGGCAAAGGTTTTGTCACTTGAAGCTGAAGAAAGGAGCACATTGAACCAGGTACAAGCGTATCGGGCAATGCAACTTCTCAAAGTATAGCAATTGAATCAGATTGAAGTACAGATCAAAATAAACTTAACAACTTAACTAACCTCAGTCCTAAATGAGCTGTGATTAATTATGTGAATGCCACCTTTAGGGCCAAACTCAAAAGAATTTAGTCCTAAATATAATACATCAAAAGCACAAGAGACGTCCTTTATTTCCTATCTGCTTGACTTTTTATTCTTACATATACTCCAATGCTAGAACACTTGGTGGCCTCGTAAGTTAATATTGGACTAATTGCACACTCTATTAAGTTGCATTGTCTAAAAAAAAAATGGTGGCTGTCAAATAATATATGCATACAGTCAGGCCAGTTCACAAACACTAAGAATAAAAACCCAAACAAGGCAAACCTGGTATGGACATCAGCTAACTAAATTCAATCATTGTCCAGTTTTTCAGTTGCCTAATTCAAGTTAAACCCAAATTAATGTTTTGTTAAAATTTTTGGAAAAATGTTGAACTTTGTGCATATGTGCAATTCATCGCTTGTAAAAGCAAACATTACCAAAAAAGAGAATTTGTGCCCTGAATGCAAGAAAATAAAAAAGGAGTACAAGTATCCCTACGTAAGTTGGTATGGACATTAGCTAACTAAATTCAATCATTGTCCAGTTTTTCAGTTGCCTAATTTAAGTTAAACCCAAATTAACGTTTTGTTAAAATTTTTGGAAAAATGATGAACTTTGTGCATATGTGCAATTCATCGCTTGTAAAAGCAAACATTACCAAAAAAGAGAATTTGTGCCCTGAATGCTAGAAAATAAAAAAGGAGTACAAGTACCCCTACATAAGCTGCAAATAGAGAGAAACTTACCCAAAACGTCTCACAAAAGATCTGTAGGCAGGTAATAATACTTCAGCAACTGCAAGCCTTAGAGACTCTCGCAACTCAGTGTCAGGAACAGTCCACTGAGATTGTTTTTGGTGAAGCTCCTCAAATTGCGTATTGAAGATCTTGAACCTGATAATATAGCATCCCTCTCCATCCAGGTCAAAAGAGTTTCCAAGAAAATAAAGTGCACATGAATTAAGAACCAGACAAGTTGATATTCACCTGTCTTTAACCAATCCTCTCGAAGCTCCACTTCCACTTCCTCCCTCACCTGGTACAGCACTACCACCCCCAGATGAAGTTAGGCCTTGTGCAGAGAGACATTGAAGAATCTGACAGGACGACATTCAATTAGCCAAAGAACCAGTTATGTTACTTATCAATCTTCAAAGGTCATCGAAAAAATATTTAATTGCTTTAAACAAGACTTTTTTGGGCAATGGGAAAAATCTAAAGGATTTGAACTTTTGACTTGACCCCCTGAAGGAGCGGTGCCAATATTATGCTACTCGAGGAAGAAATATTCAACAAGAAATTAAAAGGATCAGGTAAATCCAATTGGGAAATTATCAATTCAATCTTTGAACATGAATTGGACGCCTAATTTTCACTGGCAAGTAGATAATAAATCATAGTTTCAGCAAGAAATGCACATTGCTTGTAATAGGAAAAGAACCACTCTACTCGAAGACACAACAAAATAAATGAATAAATAAAATGCGAAGTGGGAATAAAGCAATTAAATTATTCAACTTCTTTCTTTTGAATTGATATTATCCCTTTTCTTCCCAGATTTCCATGCTAATTTAAAATTATAGGTCGGCTCTATTTCATATGATCGAAATGCATATTAGGGATGGCAATGGTCAGGTTTGGGATGGACAAAGTAGTAAAATTTTATTCAAGCAAATGCTCCTAGCACCCAGATTAATTTTGGGACACTTTCATCTTTAACTATCTCAACTAACAATGTAAAATTAAAATGACAGATACCATCAAGAAAAGCTACATGCTTTTTTTTATGTAATCAAGTAGTTTTCATTCAATTGGGCAATTAGAACAAAACCTTTGCCCAAGCATTCCTTTTGTATTGATTTGCATGCTGCTGCACAATCCTTCTGTGTCTTTGGACCCAATCATCACCTAACAAGTCCTTGGCTTCAGATCTGCAAACAAACAATAAACTCTCGTACTTGCAATTCACAAAAAAGAATACATGAAATTTTAAAGGATTCAGGAAAGGTGCATATACATTACATACCTGCGCACAGATCTGACCATGTAATGGATATTGTTCATGAGAAACAAGTGATTCAAAGCTTGATCTTTATACTGCTTAGATTTCCCATCAAGATTGGTTTGAAGAGCTTGCATTATTCGCATTGTTACAGAAGCTAGCTGTGAATTTGTTTCAGTTCCGTTTTCGAATTCCTGGAATAGTTGTTTCAAGGTTGATTGGTAGCTGTCAAAGTTTAGCAAGTCATTTTAGGTCAATAAATCAAGGTATCTAATGTTAAAATCAAAAGATGATATTAAGAAGAAACTTTTTTGGGGGAGGGACAAAAAAATATTTTGCTTGATGTAACTGCTCAAGGCAAGGTATTCTAATCTGCCACCTAAAAGAACCAAAATGAAGGCCTACAAAGTCAATGGGATGGACTAGGCCTAGCCTATTTCATATCTTCAAGTTAACATGCTATTATTGCAAACAAGGATTTCAAGAAAATTCGAAGACTCAAGAAGCTTAGAATTTTGGTCCAGAATTAACCTATGGTGTATTACAGAAATTATGAAGTATTTTCTGTTCATTTAGAGTCCTACTTTATGTGTATATTCGAATAAATAAATTGCTGGTCCGTTATTGTAAGTCAAGGTATTTAGCAATTTCCAGCTTTGCTAGAAAAAGTAGTCCTGAAGTCTTTACGAATCTTTTTCTTTATTTATAACTCTTGTTTTATGTACTCAATGGTTTAGGATGACTTTGCTCCTTTTAGTTCTCTTTGGGAGTCTTGATCCTTAGAGGTTTATGAGTAGTTCCAAAGTCCAATGTCCTAATGGTCTTAGGATTAGTTCAAGTCTATAAATACCAATGGTTGTAATGCTTATAATTAATTTTTATTTTGAATAAAACATCAGCATTTATGCTTCTTTGAGTTGTGTGATGCAATCCAACTTACATTTCATAGCAGTGTTCACTGTGCCTTTAACTTCACTGCAAACAACCCCTAAATCATGTTTTTATTGTGTTATTTTTGCTTCTTAGGTACTCTTGTTACAGGCTTTACTCATTCTAGCAGCCCTACAAGCTGTCCTCCATGAACTGAACAATGCTAAATGCAAACAGAACCAACACATTGCTACATATTGATTTAGCAGGTTCCTGAGTATTTATCAATAGCTAGATGGCTATCAGAAGAATTGATGCACATAACTTGTACAAGAAGCTATTATCATTATATGTGGGTAATATACTAGGTGGATTGCAAGCATCACTGTAAGCTGTACTTACTCAAACAGAAACTTCACATAATTAATCACATAGCTTGTCAATGGATGGACAGTTCCATCCAATACAGCAGTTTTTGTTGCATCCTTTTCAACTGCTTCTTCAAAATCACCAAATGTTGCTTGAGAAGTTTGTGCAAGCCGTTTGGTCAAACTAAATGCCAATTCCCTGATTTCAGAGCAAGCTTTACCATTGAAAATTGCCTCAATCTGCAAAAGAATACAGATTTACAGTAAATAAATCTCCTGCGGTACATTTCTAACACAGCCCTGTTCCCAACACTTTTATGACACTGAAGGTAGCTTAGGCTCAAAAACTAACCCGAGTACCTAGGTAAAGCATCAATAGAAAAAGAGACAGGTAATGGATCTTATAGACTTTGCATTCACAACAATGTTCAAATCAGCAGCGCATATGAAATATATTTGTGTCAGGATGAAATACATCCCGGAATATTTGGCTTAACTAACCCAAATTTAGGATGCAGAAAATCACCAAAATGAATCTAAGACCAGGCTACAGCTATGGAAATAGTCCCGGTTTCCACAAACTTGCGTGTAAAGGAGACTGATTAGATTCCTGAATGTGAACAAGAACTGGTTTGAGGACGAATTTAAAATGCTAAAACTTCAAATGAAGCCACAGTTTTTTCTCCAATAACTAAGAAAAAAGAAATTAAGCATAAATCTAGACAAAATTGCTTAGAAGTGTCAGTTTATACCCAAAAGTGATAAACATTGTTAGTATATTATATGACAATTAAGATTCTAAGATTCAGAAACCAGATTTTACAAAATCAACTGAAAAAATCATATAAAAGGTTTAACAGGATGTCAGGACCCAATTACCATCCATTACTTTTCATATATCATTGCTTCTTTCTAATCTAGAAAAATCTTCCTACTTCAAAGTAAAAAAATTTAAGTCAACCAGGTTTATTTTTTGCCATCTCCCCCTGTTTCATTGTGTCAATTACGAATAAATAAACAAATTGCAGCCCTTATATACTTGTAGAGTTAACTGTACCTCAGAATGTAGTTCTCGCACAATCTCATACATGTCTAGAAGTACAAATAACTTTTCTGGTGATCTCTTGCTTCCGGCAATTGCCTCACCAAAACTAAGAAGCATTGAGACACTGCTAGCAGTACAACCAGCAAAACACTGATCACGAAGAGAGTCAAACCCATCAAATATTTGATCACATACCCTCCTTTCTCCAGCAAAAAGGATTTTGACCTGCAAAAAAAGAATTAGATGGTAGGAGGCACAATATATACACATTTGTCCAAGTTCAGTAAGTCCTCACAGCAATGCGCATAAAATGAATCCAATTCCCAATCTTGGCCTCTAACACCTCCCATTGCATCTTTTGCACATCCTCTTTGCTCAGTTTTTCAACTCCCAAATGGTGGAGGCTTTCTTCCAAAACTGTACAGCGGGTATCCCTGAAAAGGGACAAAGTGATAATACCAGAAGCAAATGCCTTCGTACTGAAACATAAATTTTATACAATGTTTCCATAATAGGAAAATCTTGCATGACTGAATAATTGCCTAGTGTAGATGAGGGATTCATGGGGTAATTAATAGAGAGGCAATGTTACACGTGAGCAGCACACTAAGAAGAGATAGAGAGGGCATGAGAGGAGTGGGAAGTTTTAATAAGCTCAAAGGTCAGGTGGCAGGTGAGGATAAATAGAATTTTGCAGCTTGTACAATAATGATGCACCAAGCTACAAGGAAAGGATATGTAACATGCAATTATAATGTGCCAAGTTACAAGAAGAGAAGAGAAAGAGAATTAAAACCTGTGTAGTTATGATACACTTTCAAACGAGACTCCAAAAGATCCAGAATGAATTGTGCGGAGAGCTATTTATAGTGATCAATGATAGATGGTTATTATATAGTGAGGTAAGGTACATTGACGCAGCGAAAAGGTTGCAGAAAGGTTTAGGGCAATTATCTCACAACAATTAGGCTAGAAAAGAGTAGAGTGAGTGTGGTTCAAATAAGAAAATAATTAGGATTTAAAGAAAGCCTTTGATTTAAAATTCTGAATTGAAAATAATAATAATACAAATTATTTGTCTTATAGAGCCTTATTTATACTAATTATAATCAATCCTAATCCTAGACTGAAACAGAACCTAATAATTAAATGGGAACCTATTACTAAATAAAAAAACTTATTTAACAAGAAACCTAAATAAACATGAAAAAATAAAAAACCTAAAACAAATTGAATTAGGAAAATTAAATGAAATTCCTAATTTATAAATTAAAAAATAATAATTCCTAAATCTTATATGCGTTTTCCTTAACTGCATCATTCTCCCCTAGTTTGAAAAAGCTCGTCCTCAAGTTTTGTAGTGCTGAAAAATCAACAACTAAAATACCAAATTAAAGGCATGTTCAACATTCCTTAGAGGTGGTAAATTGTTTGGCAAATCATCATTAATCAACTCCTTGAATTCCTTGAATGGCTGTTGAGGAATATTGAAGTGATTCCCTAATCTAGTCACTTTTTTATAGTTGGGTAATTAAAGAATATATGAAGCCCATTGCATTACTTTCAATTCATAAATTTCAGCAAATAAGCACCCATTGATTTTGCTAGTTTTGCTGTTTATAGAACTCTTACTTGCCAACTGCTTTGCCTCTTCCTTATCAATTGTCATATCATCACTTTATGCATCACCAAGGACTTAGCATATGCTTTGTATGCAGAATGAACATCAAGTTCCTCTATCTCCTCATTACAGTCATCAAAAATTGGTACTAATCCATCAGCCTCATCCATCTCATTATAGTCATAAAAACCTGGTTCCAATTCTTCGAAATAATTCTATAAACTAGCTTCCCAATTCAAATAATCATCCACTTGTAATTTTCCATGATACCTCAATTTTGATTCATCCACCATTCATATCAAGGGTGTGTAATAACTGGTCCTCCAATCCACCTTGTGCAGCTTGGTTTGCGGGTTCAGCTTCATGAAAAGGATTCATGTCCTCATCTTCTTCATCCTCAAGATTTTCTGGAATCTCGAGTTGTTCGTGGTCGCCTTCTAGAATCTCCATTAGGGCTTCAACAGGTTCCTAACGCTACAAACCTTATGCAGATCCTCAATCATTCTTCACATCTCAATCAACTCTGTTTGTTAGGGTTGATTACCTCGTCCTCTACCTCAGCCAACCATTGAAAAAATTTTAGGTTTGAAAAAAATTTTAAGTTTCAAGCTCTGATACTGCTTGACACAGCGGAAAGATTGCGAAAAGGTTTAAGGCAATTAGATCTCAACAATTAAGCTAGAAAATAGTAGAGTGATTATGGTTGGAACAAGAAAATAATTAGGATTTAAAGAAAACCTTTGATTTAAAATTTTGAATTGAAAATAATAATAATACACTACTATTTGTCTAATAAAATCCTATTTATACTAATTAGAATAAATCCTAATCCTAGATTGAAAAGGAACTTAATACCCTAAGCCAATATTAAGTAATTATGAGTTGTACTGTTCACCAAAATACCGAAATTCACCACAGGTGCTAACCAATAACAAGACATCATGTTGGTCACTCAAGAGTCACACAAAAGAATATTCATGTGATTTCATACTTTATATTACATATAATTTTGGTTGGAAACCAGGTTAATTCAAGGTAAAAAATGGTTAACCATCTTGGGGAAGAGAGAGAGAGAGGAAATGTTCTCAAGTCATCAAGGTTAATCCAGTGCATAATGTCAAAGGTCAGTCATTATTAAACACAAAGAAGTCTTCAGAAGATACCCCAATATCCTATGTTGAGAAACAAATGTAATTACAACATAATCTTTTATCCTATTTTGGTTGGTAGGAAGTCATCAGAAATTTTAACAAAAACACAAAATTCTGACTTTTGTAGAAATGCAGCTTATTTTTCACCAGGAAAAGGGACAGCAAACTTGTACATCTTGAATAAAAACATATAGAACTGATGAGCACATAAATAAAACAAAACATAGAATATTAAAAAACTGAAGGCCAAAAAGAGGAAGCTCTTTACCTGTAAATTTTAAGTAACTGCTGTTGGTGTCCTGCTTGAACCATTTGTAGTGCTAAGTCATGCAATAAAGGTAGAATCCTTGGAGGTATAAGAGTGACATGTTTGAAACCCCCATTTTCTAAAGTATTATTATGTTGATTATGATGTTGGCCACCATCATGGTTTGCAGGTGACCCTGAGGATGGTTTCATTGATTCAGGGAGGCATTCAAAGAGACGATCAGGTTCCACAGGTTTGCTGAAGTTTAAAAATAAAGCAATTAAATAAACCATTTATATGAATGAAGTTGGCTTGCAAGGCATGCATCAACAGGTTAAAACAAGTAGATACCTTATCTAGAAACATTGGAGAATCTACTATCAATCATGCATCATATCATAAAAGGATAAGCATAGAAAAGACAAATGAAAGCTTAAAAACAAAATTTGAAATTTGTTCCCAAAAAAAACAAAATAAAATGAAAAAGATTTAAATCAACCTAATTGTTGTTTACTGGCCTGAATGCCAAATTTAATATACAATTGATATGAATTTTACGTTACCAATATAAGATAAATGCATTATAATATTTCACATTTATATCCACTAACCTTATTCTAAACATTTGAAAGCAACCTATCAAAACCCAAAAAATTTTAAGAATTATACAAGTTTGTTGGTCCCAAGAAGAGGAACTCAAGCATAAAATGTTGCCTTAATTTAAGTCAGGGTCATTGAAATTATCATCAATTTCAATATGACCACTAAACTTCAATTTGTATCAGCAAATTACTCAAATTTAATTTTTGCTAGATTTCAGTGGAAATTTAGTCATACTTAAATAATAATCTAGTAAAATTTTTCTAATATATTTCTATAGGATAGAGGATTACTTGGTCATCATAGAAAAAAAAGAGAGAGCGTTTATATTTCCATGAAAATTTAGCTATAGTCACCTTATTGAGACAAAATCTAAGTTGAACAATTTACCGATACAGTGATCCATACTAAAATTTGGTGATTAGTTGAGTGGCCACATGCAATTAATATCGTAATTGTCCATGGGACCCAGCTTCTTCTTTCAAAGTTATAGAAGTAGATCATTGTGGATAATGATCACAAGAGATAAAAATAGAAATGCAAAGTTTCCTAATCTTGAAAAGAAGCTCCAGTTGGTTAAATAGGCAAAAGAAATACACCTGTTAGAAATACCTTATATGCAGCATGAAAATCATTGTTCGGCACAATACATACCTGTAAGATTCTAACAGCTGCTTAAACTCATCTTCTAGCTTTGAAATAGCTTTAGCTAGTAAATTATTTGCATTACTGAGCACTGCCTCACTGCTTTTAAAGCCTTTACTATTGCTGAAAAAACGAATGTTGCTTCTTAGTTGATCAATTGCTGCAAGGTAACTTTCCAAGTCCTCGTGTGGTCCCCTAAGTATTTTAGCCTCAGCCTAAAATGATTAAAACAGTCACAAGCAGGAAATGTGTATCGTCGTGGCCAACTGCCACAGATGAGCATACTTAAAATTTCTCATTAAAAGATATGTATATAGTGAATACTCCAACAAAATAAGTTATTATATTGAAAAAAAATTTCACCATGAGGTGCAAAATTTTTTCACATTGTTTGAACAGATCTGAACATTATATCCTGATAATGAATTTGTAACATATACGTACCCAATACAGTCAATAAAGTTATCACATTTATGCAAAAAAAAAATGATGGTATCTTTGTGTATTCGAAATTTATTTTAACGGATGAGAACTTTGATTTTCTTTGGTTTGAGCCTTTGGTTTACAAGAGAAATGGGTTCTGAAAGAAATCACTTTATGCGCTTAGTAATTTTTGTGTTCTAGTTATAAAAATGGGAGATTAATTCCACAACAGAATTGTAGTTTTATAATGGTAATATAGTGATTTTAAGGGCTTGTTAGTTGCCCATGACCAGGTTTTGGCACTTGTCATATGGTGTTATTTAACTTTCATTCTATCAATTTCAATCAAAATTATATAGAAATCCATCATTTGAAATCCTTTGATTCAAATATAATATAACTTAAACTGATTTATATTAGTCGGATAAACAGATATATCCGTTTACCCGCCCTATCTCATACCTGAAACGGGAGGGTATAGAATTCTAGTGGCGGGGTGGGTTTGGGTATGGCCATATCCGCTCCATACCCACCCTACTGTTATCCGTACATTGAAATCTTCTCCAACTAGAGAAAAATGGTGCAAACAAGGAAAGCAAATTAAGGTTATGTCTATTTCATTATTTTTATTGATTACTATATCTTTCTACTAAATCTTTCCAATTGGAATTTATTTAGTACTTTTCTATTTGGGAAAAATTAATTCTATTATTAGATTAGGAATTGTTTGAGCAAGCATAATTTGCTTATTCCTATTGGAATAGGTTTTTCCTACCATATTATAGTTCTTAATGCCTATATAAAGCACAATAGAAAAAAAAATATGGAATTTAGAGAATTTGGAGATAATCATCTCCTTTAGCATTTTTTCATAAAGTGAATGCAATGAAGACTAAAACTTGCAACCTTGCAGTCGGGCCAAGACTTCTAATAATACACTCCAAAATAGGGTACATTTGGACTAAATAAAGCAACAGTTCTAGTAATAGAGAATGTCATCAAAGTAGAATAAGAACTTTTGACCAAATGAGTCTATGGGCAAGTCAGATGTAAGTTACATCAAAAAAACATCATAAAAAATTGGAAAGAAAAAAGCTAGCAATCTGATGAAGAATCCATTAAAAACCATATAAGCAAGTAAAGTTCAAGTACTCCATAAAGCTAACCTGCCGAGAAACATCGAATTGTGCCAATATGACCTCTGCAGACTTTAAAGTCTTATCAATATTCTCATGAGCTTTCCTTATAGCATGAGTTCTTATCTACAAATACAAGACCAAAAAGACTAAGATATTTGAAGAAATCAATTATTCAAATGATCTGATTGTAGCTTTCAAGAACTTGAGAAAATAGAACGCTAACAGAACTTTATGTACTCTGGCATACTTAATTCCCATATGTGTTACCCAAAAGAGATGAAGTTGAAAGACATCTAGACCAAGTATTCAGTTAACTCATTTAAGTCCTTCAATAGTGATAATTATAATGACTTTATTTTGCCCTGGGCTAATTCCAATCCTCAAAATCAATTTTTCTTCCACTTTCTTGGAAATCAAACAGCAAAATGTAAAAGAACAATAACAGTTAAATGCAAAGACAAAATCAAACTAAACACTAATAGCTGGATCCAGTTTTTTGTTAATTTACACAGAAAAAATTGAAAAGAAATCGTTAAAAAAAATCATTAATGTTTATCCATTGCAAAACCGAACTTGAAAAGTTGACACAATTTTCAACCCTCATCTGGGTTTCCCATTTAAACATCAAAAACCTAGATTCCTAAAGTTTTCGCGCATTTCCTGGGAACCAAACAGGAAGTGATCTATACAAAGCGTGAAAAAAAAAGGGGATGATAGGTACCTGAGTGGGACGCATGGCGGTCTCTAGAGCAGAGAGACGGCTGTCAAAAGAGCCAAGAATAGATACAACGTTATCAGTAATAGTTTGGCTCTTTTGAAGAGCTTCTCTCATCTTCACAGCTCGCTCACTAAGCGAATCCTTGCCCGTGACAGCAACAACCATCTTTCCTCTTCTTCTCTTGCAAAGCAGAAGAAAACCACAGAAAAGAGAAAGGAGAGTTTAGGGTAATAAAAGATTTACTATTCAAACTTTGGGTAATATGATAGAAAGGAATGGGACCCACTGCCAGTTTGACAATTGTTTGATTCAGTCTTTGGATTTTTTTATTTTTTTTTCCCGTTGTTTGACAGGGTGTTTCCATTTTCTGAACTTTTCCATTCCATGAACACATTTTCTCTGTACCTGCCCTGTCACAAATCTATAGCCGACTATCTTTGCCGAAACAATATTATTTTGATATTAATCTGATGCGCATAAATAAAATTGTTCGAAAATATTAATTAAATTTTTAAAATTTGTGAACTTAGTAAACTAATAACATTCAAATTAATTGCCCAATTAATTAAATTTCAAGTTAAATGTTTCAATTAATTTTAATTAAAATATAAAAATTAAATTGATAATATAATAAAATAACTTTAAGAGATTTGATATTTTAACCTTTCAGTTAATAAAATTTTCCTTATAATTATAATTTAGGGTAGAATTATATTTGGATTTTCAAATTATGATAGAATTGATGAAAAATATATATATATATATATATTTATAAAAATGTATAAGATTCAGTGTAGATTTATCTATTAAGTTACTTATAAATAAATAAAAAATTATTCAATAAATTTGTATTTTATTTTTATCTTTTATTTTTTCATTTTAATTAAATAAATATTAAAAATCTATTTGGTACAAATATATATTTGAAATTATTAGTTTTGTTTTATTCATAAAATAGCGAATGAGTCGGCACCAAACTATAATAGAGGTATGACTCTAACCATAGTAACTTTGTTAATAATGTTTTATCCAACAGGAAATTATGAGTTGGTGTGATGTTTTTTTGCAGCACAGTTCGATTTTATCGAGTATTAAGTCTAAAAGGAAATGAAAAGAATAAACTAAACTGAAAAAAAAAAAAGTCACAACTCGATTTTAGGTATAATTAAGATTATAAATAATATGTATTTTTTTATTAAAAAAATGAGTGATAATTTTATCTCCGATAAAATATTAAGTCGTTTTATCCAACAATTCAGATACAGAAATCAGCTATAAATTGAAAAAAATATTATACACCTTAACCCGTCTAGTCATAACAGCTAACCTCCGTTCTAAGTTAAAAGTTCTAATAAAAAATAATTAAAATATACTTTTAACAAATAAGTAATTCACATATGCATCAACCAATAATTCACAAACCACAAGATAAATAAATAACTTCTATTATGGTATATAATTAACTGTAACAAAAACTAAATCAAGTATAATTTCTAAGAAAAATTGAAGAAATCACAAGCGATTTCACTTAAAATCCGATCTCATTAAACAAAATCACATATAGTATAATTAATTATACAATCTCATATGACCATTTCTAACAGACCACATGATAGTATAAAATAATTAACTTTAAAGACATGAATAAAGCATACTAATTCTAAATAAATGAAATGAGAAATGAACCTTCTAGCAATCTAACAAGTATAATGCGCAATCCATTAAAGATAAAATATTTTTATACAATTATACATCTAGCACCCTAAATAAAGAAATAGAAAGAGAAATGAACTTAGACAATTAAATTATCAATATGATCTTTAAAGTCATAAATTTATTTTTAGGTCTATATGTTGATCGAAACATTTTTCGTCACTGTTTTTCCTATGTATTTTATTAATATTTTTAATATATTTATTTAGTTTTTATTAATATTTAATAGTATTTTTAATAAATTGTTACTAATAAGTTGGCCATAATTATCTGTATTTTTAACCCCATTTTCATGTATTTTTGGTAAAAAATTGCATAAGAAAGGAGTTCGGATCAAAGACCAAGGCAAATGGACCCCTGAAATTGGGCCAAGCATCAAATCAGGAGGAAACGGGCCCGAGCTTGCAAGCCTTCTTAAACACGCCCATCCAAGAATGTAACACTCCCATGTGGCGTGAATAATGGCCCAACACGGCTGTGCTTCATATCATATGACTGTGCATGCTCTAAAGCAACACTACTCACCCGTGCTCTAAAGCTACACAGCCATGCAACTCCTTGATCCATTTGACACGCATGTGCAGCTCATTACAAGACCGCGTAGCTTGCAGCCCAACTCATGCCCTTGCAGCCCAATTCAATTTTGAAGCCCAAGACTCCAAACACCCATGTAGAATTCAAACTCCTGTGTAGAATTTGTGAAGTTTATACAAGCCCTGTCAATTATTTCACACGTCCTTACAGCCCGGTAATTAAGCAGTGGGATTTGATTTCAAAATTCAAACAGGTTTGAATTTTGGGCAAAATAAGGAAGGATTTTATGGGATTTTAATTGCCAAGAAAGGAAGCAAAATATGGATAAATGTTTACTTACCTAAATGAGGTTATAAAGCAAATAAAGATGGAGAATTAGAATAGAAAAGGAGTCTGATTTTTGTTTTTACACAGTATCTAATTTTCTTTCTTCTTCTCCTTTGTTTCTCTTTTCTTTGGCAAAAAACAATTAGTTTATTTGGGGTTTTTAATTTCTATTGTAATATGTTTTTCATTAGGGATTATCCTAGGCGATCATACTTAGCAGTAATCTTATTTTTATCTTTGTAAATTGCAACGATCATATTGTAATTATATTTTCACATTTAGTTTATTTGTTTTAATTAATTACATATTTTCATGTCACAATTAACGAACTTCAATTTGGATCAGTCTATCAATCAAATAGATTTGTTCCCTTAAACTTTTAATTTATTTAATTATATTTTATTAATCATTAATTCAAGTATGAACTAAATTACATTAATCTATTCATACAATTCACTTTAGCTCTAAATTGTTAATTGTTACTTGTATTATTTCTTTTTATTTTTCATTTTTGTTAATTATTAATGTTGCTCAATTTTGCTCAACTTTACTTTCTTCGTTCTCAATGCTCATTATGTTCATTTTGCCCACTCACTTACTGTAATATCTGTCATTTTGTAGTGTATTTATTGATTTTGTATGTTTGGAGAATTTATTAAATTCTAAATGAGAATGTTGAGAATTTCAGTAAACTTTTGTTTTGGATGCAGCAGAATTCAGTGATGATAATTTCATGTTCTTAAAGACATAATTTGATAAAGTGTAAAACATGAAAGTTGTTAATTATGTCTTAGCTACAATTATGTAAATGGTTTGACAAAATTCTGTGTATGTGATGAGTTGTGTCTATTTGAGCAAGGCTGGTCTGGTTGAGAGTTTCTGCAGGGATGCAGTGTCTGTTTGGAATTACTGGGAATAGCTGAGACAGAATTAGCTGAAGTAGTGAACATAATAAATGTTTCTTTGTATGTTGAGCTGATGCCTATAAAATTTCAGAATTTTTGGATAAGTATATCTCAGTGGAGAGTGAATTGTATCAGGACTGTTCGATTAGATTTTGAGGCAGGAGTCTAGGTGATTTTTGGAGAATCACTATGGTTTGGGTGTTGCTTATTTTTTTGATTTGAAATTTTGATATGTTGTGTTTCTGTCAGTTGATTGTAAGTGACAAGAAGAATTAGTAAGTTTGGATAATTGTAGCTCATTTGCGAGCTGGCTAAGTGGGGGATGTTCAGGCAGGAAAGTTAACTTAGAAGTATTGGTTATGGCGAGCCAGCAAAATGCGAGGAGGCATTTCGCAGACTGGCAATGCGAGGTGGCATTATGGCGAAGTGGCGAAGAGGACTTAGCGAAGAGGAAAGGCGAAGAGCTTGGGCGAAGAGGACTTAGCGAAAAGGCATTGTGTGAAGAGAGAATGTGCAAAGTGGCAGTTCGCGAAGGAGCGAAGAAGCGAAGAGGCGAAGAAGCATTGCCTAGGTGGCATATGCGAGGAAGAGTTGCGAGGAGAGTCTGGCGAGGCAGCATTGCCGGATCAAGATTTGCGAACTAGAAAGTGCGAGCTTGGAATGCGAAGTGGGTTTGGCGAGCTGGCTTAGGCGAGGAAGCCTTGCCAAGTTAGAATGGCGAGCTGGTCAGCGTGTTTCTGGGCAGAAGTTTATTTAAACCCAGTGAAACCCAGTAGCGTTTTCACGATTTTCTTTCTTTCTTCCACCGAAAGTTTCAGTCCTTGTCTCAGATTGTTCCATTCTATATTCTAAGGCATTAATACTTAGATTAATGCAATAGACTTCTAGATTAGTCTATATTAAGGCAGAATCATCAATTTGAGCAGTATTTTGCAGAAATATCAGTTTGAAGAAAATAAGGTAAATTTTCTTCCTAAGTTATTTTCTGTAGATTTATTTAAGTTTATGGGATAAGATAATTAATTCTGAGTATGCGGAATTTATTGTTAGTGATCTGAAGCAATTAATGGTAATTAATGTGGGAGAAATTTGGAGGTTTAGACTGCTGTAAATAGTAACTCCGAAAATTTAATGTGAAATTTAATGTAGTTTTCTTTAAGAAATAAATGGAATTATTGTTAGGGATTAAGAATAAAGATTCTAAGATAATTAATCATTAGAAAATCATGTGAATATTATTGGTTTGGAGAAACCCTAATTTTTGTATATTTGAGAGAATTTCTTAGGAGGAGGAATTCAGAATTTACTGAGGAAATTAAGTGGCAGAATTGCTAAGGAAAATTTAGAGAAATTATGTATGAGGTAAGTATGAACATTCTATTTAATTATTGTTCCTTGAAATTTAAAATGACTAAAATATTCTTACATTGAACTTTCCTTTTTCATATATTTATATACTTGAACTATGTAAATGGCTTGATCAATATTCTTGGATCAAGTTCATATGTTTCTTGCTTGTGAATCCGATTTGAATAATGTATATGATGATGGTATTGTGACCAATATGCTTCTTATGATTTTGAAACTCATGACCCATGGACAGAACGCTCTTTCCAATGAGAGTAAATTCATTGGTCTATTGTGCACTTTGGGAGCCCAGCCGATAGGATTTTTATCGGTGTTCCACCTAGAGGGGGCCAGGAGCTCTAGTTGCATGCCTGGTCAAGCATGTGTGCACGTTGAGGTAACAAGACTACCGATACGTATGTATGATATGTGATCAGTTCTTCCATATGATATTTGATAATGCCATTCTTTGTGGGTATTTTATGTTCTAAATATAAACCATGATTTGAATTTGACATGATTTGATATAGCCAAACCATTATGAAAACCATATTTCTTTCATGTAAAACTCATGACCCCTTTCATGCTTACATGTATAATTATTTGTTCATGACCATGATTCGATATTAAATTCTTATTGTATAATGTTCGTATCTTACTGAGTTGAAGGCTCACTACTCTTCTGTGGATTTCAGGTGATAGCTTAGCTCGTGAGGGGGCTAATAGAGAAGATCGGGCTTCTTGACTTATTTTCTCCAAGAATCTTCATTGTAATTATTCTTTTGAGATATTTTGTATAATTATTAATGGTATTGTGATATAATATATATTGGAGTATACTCTAGAGCTCCGTAGCTAGTCCTTTGGGAATACTAGAATATTTTGATGTATGAATGTTATCCTTTGGATACTCTTGTTTCTCTTTGATGAGAGATGTCTCCTTTTGATTACTAAGGAACAAGAGAAATATATGAAATGATATAGAAGGATATGATTGAATTCATTTGATTATATGTATGAATATGGCAAATGTATGATAAAATATGATGTTACAATTTATTTGGCATTAACGAGAATTATGATTTGTGAGTTCTACGGGCTTATGATGGCCTTAAGCCTACCCTTGCCTTAGGACCGTCGCACTACTGGAGTTGGGGTGTGACACTTACTCATATAATTGTTCACTTGTCCACTAAATTGCTCATTTTGCTCACTTTTTCTTTCTCCTCCAAGTCACTAACTTCTTTGACCTTTTTTTTTAATTACTTTTTAATTTTCTTGCAATCAATTCTCAAAGCCATGATTGAGTATTTAAGATTTTATTTTATTTATTTTTATTTGTTTTAATTCACGACAATTCTTAATTGCATTTATCCCGACAAAGTCTTTTAGATAAAGAACAACTTTAGGTATCCTTATCACTAACACTATAATAATCTCATACATTTGCAAGTATAACTGTAACCATATAAATTTTAGGATGGTCAAGTTTTGGCGCTGTTGTCAGAGAAGGTTTTAGGCATAATTATAGTGCAATTGAAAAATTTTGTGATTATTGATCTTTGTGATTTTTATTATTTTGCTATTTTTGGGTTAATTGTAGTAATATTAATTTACTGTTTAAACTAAAAAAAAAAAAAAAACGAATAGCATATATATAAAAAAAAAAAATCGTTGAAAATCTTTACTTGTGATAAATTTTTGTTACAGTGTGTATTTGGTTAATTTTGTTTTTGTGATCTTTTAAGCTTTATTATTCTCAAAAGTTAGAATTCTTGCCTCTGTGACTTCTTTTTGCCCTTAAATTTTACTTTTCAACTTTTCTTTATTTTGTCTCTTAGCTTACTTTGTCTTTAGCCATTTTTTGTTTACTGTTTTCTTTTCTTTTGCTTAATTATTCCCTTTTACATTTTAATTTCATTTACTTATTTTGCATATTAATTAGATTACCACCTTGATTTGTTTTCTCTATTTATTAATTGTTAAAATGGATAATTATGGATTCAACCAATGGTCTATGAATGTTGCTTGTGATTGATGTGGAGCAAACCACAATTTGTTAATGGGATTTGGGTCCATTTGGATTGACTCTGGACTGGTTCAAGGTACAACCTAAACTCAAAAAATAGAATACATGCTTTATGAAGCATAAATGCATGTATGCATGTGTATGAAGAAAATCGATTCATGATAACAATTTAACATTATTATGGTTCATGGGTCCTAAAGTTCAAGGTTTAATGTTCATTATATGAAGGCTAGGTGGTTTGGTTTAAGGGTACCCATCACACTAGAGCAGTGATATACCTAACCACATGTGAAACAGTGAGTTTCTCATGGGTCCAACAGTACTACTGCTCGTTACACCTCAAAAAGGTCTTTGAGGATTCGTCACGGGGTGGATGCTTTCGCTATCTCCCAACATACTCAAAGAGAGTTGTCGGATCAATACTACTCGCTATCCAAAGTTTGCATTTCGTAACTGGTGATGTAGTGATGCATGAAAATCAAGGTTAAACAAAAAGCTAAGTAAAAAGTCATTTTAAAAAAAAAGATTTTCAACCAATTGGTAGTCCTCTTTAACTTTTGAAAAAAGTTTGTCCCTAGTGGAGTCGCTATCTGTGAGGCCTCGCCCGAGCACCGCCGTCCGGGCCTGCTTTCTTCGAGAGAAAAAAAGAGGCATTAGGGCATCGGAGTGCTCATTATGGGGCAATTTCTCACGGAGGAGACGAGCTTAGTGCCTTTTATTTGAAAACGATTTTGATTTTTGAAGTCGCCACTTTAAGTTATTTTTGTAGGGAAAATTTAAGGTAAAAACCCATTTTGACTCCAATCTTATCCCAAAGGAAAAAGTGCACTAGTCCTTGAAACCAAAGAGGGTTCGGGGACTAGGTTTTCGGTTGAACTTGGCTTTCAATTTTAACCTTGATTTAAAATAATTTTCATGAAAAATTAAAGAATGACATATAAGATGCATGAGCAAATAAATAAATGCATGAATAATTGAAATAGAATAAAATAATTAAAGAGAGCGATAAAAGTAAATTATTACATCTCAAACCTCAAAAATAGGGGATACAACTCTAGCCTTTATGGGTTCTAGGTTGATCACACATTCCCCAAACAATATATTTGACAAACAAAATTAAGCAAATAATCAAAAGAAAAGTGATAGTTTTTGTCATTTTTTGGATTTGAAGCTTTCATACAGTTTGCCTGCGTATCCCGTCGAATCAGAATCAAAACCCACGCAGTTCTTCCTTCTCGCGAAGGAGGGTTGATTTATGCCCAATTTATCATGTTTTGATTCTTTATTTTAATGCTTTATCAAAATAAAGAAGATGAGTTAGGAAAACGTACCTTTGCCCTAGCTTTTAGGGATGCTGGCGGACGGAGTGCTCTTCCGGAGCGGAGTTCCACTTTGGATCATATGACGCCCGAGGAAATGGGTCGAGATGCCTTCTTAGCTCTTAAGAAAACAAGTCGGCGGAGGGACCTTGCTTCGAGGAAAGATTCAACTGAGAGGCTCAATACGCCCCTAATAGCAACTCTTTTAAATCGAAAGAGAGCAAAAGAAGAAGAAAATATCACTTGGAGAGGAAAGAAGACGAAATCTAGTGACGAAAATGATTTCTTATCTTTTTTCCTTGCTTTCGCGAGTCTTGGTGTGTTTCTGTGTATCACCGTGTGTTTTTGTGTGGAAGGTGGGGGGAGGCCCTCTTCTTATAATAGGAGCTCCGGGGGTCGAATCCCATCAGTTTTTGATGTGAGATTTGAAGAAAATTGGGTGAGAATCGTCGTTGCCGCCGGAAAAAGGAGGTACTACCGCCAGAAAGGGGTGGCAGCACCGCCCCAGTGGCTTGGCGGCACAGGCCCTGAGGGAGGACGGCGCCGCAGCAGGGGATTCTTAGGCTTGGTGGCTACCACCCAAAGCCACCCCCCTCTGACAGCAATGCCAAACCTGAAGGGTGGCACAGTGACCCAGCTTCGTCCTAAGGCTCTCTTGAGTCTGTCCGGGTGCGAGTTCGATTCCGGGGAATGTCATTCGGGTCGATGCGAGTCCGAGGGGTGTAAAAATGAGTGTTCACAGCTGCCCCCATCATGGCTGTCTATTCGGAATGACAGGCATGATGTAGGTGAACTGGGTCATTCCTGTCTATTTGGAACAAAATGAGGCGTTCCGACTGCGTCTTGCAGGGCCTAGAGGTACACAAGTATGATCTGTCAAGCTCCGATCAACTTTTCATTTTTCTGGTATTTTCTTGTCTCTGTCATTTTCTAAATTTACAGATGCTCTTGAGGTCTGATCTGGGTGAATGATAGCTCTATAGGTAGGGAAAAATCCTGTGGATCCAACAAAATTGACGGCGTCTGATTCCGACTTGAATTGCTCTAAAAACAAGAGTTTCATTGTTTTTGGCCAAGCTGGGGACATGACGGTCATTTCTGAGATTCTCAAAATCTATAAATAGGGATGAGGTGCCTCATTTTCTTCACTCCTGGGGACATGACGGTCATTTCTGAGATTCTCAAAATCTATAAATAGTGATGAGGTGCCTCATTTTCTTCACTCCTCCAATTTTTATTTTCTCTCTCTCTCTCTCTAGATTTTCTCTCTAAAGCTTCTCCTCTCTCCCTCTTGATGGCTTTAGCTTCTGGAAGTAGCAATCGGGGACACCACATCTACGAGGCCCCGCGGGATAATCCTGACCCGGAGAATTTGCTGCAGGAACCCGAGCAATACATTTCTTAGGACGACATTTTTTTTTTTAGAGTACCATGCTTAGGAATAGGGGGGCTAGGTCAAATTTAGCCTACCTTGTTGATGCTTTATCTAAGGAGACTCCGGTGAGACCCTTGCTAGAGCCCACTGGTTTTGTGTCCTTTCTGAAGGTCAAAACCAATCCTGAGAGCCATGTGGCCTTGATCAAAGCTCTGGCTGAGCGATGGTGGGACACTACCAACA
>CANXYC010288200.1:0-27489 GCA_948193065.1 Aleurites moluccanus | reverse complement strand
TATAGTTATCTGAACCCTCATCGAATAACTCTGTGATTCTAGAGATATTCCTCACTCCAGGATTGGTTGTATTAATCAGCCTAAAAATTATCCTAGTGTGATATGCTAAATATTTAGCCTGGAAATTCATTCTGTTCATGTTCATAGATTTAATCCTAAGTGACAAAGAATTATCCAAACACTTATCCTTTACTGACATCATGTAGTTAGGATAAGTCTGGAACCAAACTGGTCCATGTACAAGGTTGGTTTGAACCCCCTGATATAAGCTAGTCTTGGAATAAATTCCATCTTTGGTCTAGCACAGCTGCTATCACAGGACTATCTGCTGGCAAATTGAACAGAGGTATAAGTCCTATTTGGACCAGACCAATATGGATATATTGATATGTTCCCTTTGATCTAGCTACTAATTCTCTTATTTTTGGTAAATTAATCAAAAGGATGTCCAACGTTTCTAGTTATGTACTAGAAACCTGAGCCGTGGATTCTGATTGGGAGACATCTACTATTGACCTAAAACGGAATTTAGATTTATTGTAAATAGTATTGATATCTACCTTTGGGAGTTTCCATTCTAGGCAACTCTTGGATGAATCATCGTACTGGAAAGATTCTTCTTGTACCAGAGAAGTATCTAAAGGGATCATCTCTTCATCTATGGGTCCTTCTTTCACATTCATCATGAATAGCTAGGCTGTCCATAAATCAGATTCATTTATATCAGTTTCTTATTCAGAAACTATTTCATAAATAGAATCTATGTCAGATTATTCATCTTCTTCTATTGGTTCATAGACAAGATTCTCATCTTCGAAGAAAATTCTTCTTAGATTTTCCTTACGCTTATTCTTTTGTGGACACACATTTGCTTTGTGATCTTTTGATCCATAAATCCAACAACAAGAACAACTGCTAAGAGGTTTCCCTTACTGGCACTTAGGGGCTCTATCATATTTTTTCTTAAAGGCATCTATCCTGTCTTTATCCCTAAGGTTTGTTTTTCTTCTAATAAACCTAGAGGGTTTATTTAACTTTTTTTTTATTATTTCTATCATTTTTCGATATTCTCCTTTTTCTATATCCTTTAAATTTTCTCTTTTTGATATCACAAGAAGAACATCCTACTTCAGATTTCTTTCCTATCCCCTTTTCATTTGTGGTAGTACACCCGTACCTACCAGGAACATATTCAATCTGAGAGCAACAACTTTTGTTCAAATAAGGGAGACGTTTTGCATCTTTTCTTACTTGAAGTTCAGTACATGCCTTTCTCAAGGCATATCTAACTGTCTGTATCTTACCTCCTAATCCATTAACCACTTTTTCTTCATTTAGGTGGAGTTGATAGGCATTTTTTGCTACCTCTGGCCATGGTTCTGGGAGCTTAGCAAAAAATAATGTTGATATGTAATTTTGAGCATTAAGATCAAGATTATAATAATATTTCTGAAATTCACATGCATAGTTATCAAAATAACACATGTCATATATCTGTAGTTTCATCAATGCCATTAAGGACTGTTCTCTTTCTAATGACTCAGTTGATATTGAGAAACCACAGAACTCTCTTTTCAGGGCATCTACGATGATAGCTATTACCTCATCTACTAGAACTGCTTTCCTAATTTCATTTCTAATAGAGGTTTGAACTACTAGCTGATCCCAAAATTTCTGAGCATTGCCAACCATGGTGGCTTTGCAAAGTTCGTAGGTGGCCTCAGATGAGTAACTACCTACTCTGGTTGTAAACCTGATCATGGTAATCCACTCATCTATTCTTTCCGAAGCATACTTTTCACAATCTAAATTGAGAAAAGCTGCGGGGGTGATTACAGGCCTTAACGGATTATCCCTAGGCTGAAATTCTGATTTTGTTCTATGGGGATAATTAGGTTTATATTCTGCCCTCTTCGTAGCAAGAAGCTCATTAAATGTTCTATCATCTAAATGCAAGGGAGTTTCTTCTACCAGACCCAGAGATTTTCTAAGGTCTTTAGCTGCTTTGTTACTTTCCTGATTAGCATCTCTAATGTCAGAGTCAGCAATATAAGGAACTATTTGTTTTTCCTTAATTGTAAGATTTCTTTTTCAGAAAGAGGTTTTTTCAAAGCTCTTTCTCGCTCAATTGCATCAAGTCTATCATTCACCAATTTTCCTACTTCTTTTGCTAAAGCATTTCTTTGTTCTGGTGAATCGCATGTATTTCCTTTTGCATGCAACTGCTTAAGGAGAAGACTCACTTCATTATGAATATTCTGAAATGAAGTCAATCCTGAAAGATTAGAACTGACACTTTCTTCTCTATCTAATTTTTCCATTTTTATCTAGAACTACTGGGTGAGTTTTTAATTTTTTCTTTATTTTCTAAAAATATTATCCAATTGTCTAGACCTGAAGAATTTTCTCAGAGAGCAAGAAAAAAGTCAATTTTTCTGAAGTGTAATTTTTTCCAAATTAAATAATCATTTTTTAGATTATCACTCCAACTTGAAGTTTTAGAGGTTACTAGAGGAGTATATTGATCTAAAATAGCTAATTGTTTAAAAACAAGATACTGCTCTTCTAGAAATTCAATTATATCTGCTACACCACAATATTTATGGGCAATTTTATTTTCGAAGGGAGAATTTCTATAAATAGAATCAATTCTAATTAATTCGTCCTTATGCTTAATTCTTTCACAAACCCAAAAATATTCTCACTGTATCAGTGGATGCTCTTTTCTCTCTGTAATCGAAAAGTGTTTTACACTATTATACACTCTTCCAGGGATTAAGAAATTTCCTCCAAAAATTCCATCCATAAACTAGCAAGTTAAATAAATTTTGGACCTATATGAACAGTATATTGAAAATCAGAGGCCAAAATGTAATTAAATGTTATTTTATTTCTGGAAAGGAACTTTTATGTTTTAAAAACTAAAATTTAGAGATTTTATCGTTACAAATTAAAGTTAGAGAATCATAAAATGCGTTAGTTAAAGTTGGGGGATTATGAATGAAACTAACCCCTTTTCAATCCATAAGAATTTCATTAGAGAATCAGAAAATATCATTTAATTGGGGAGTAATTCTTGCCTAAAATATTAAAGTGGAGGCTTTCGCATGATCGACTAAAGCTTAGACGGTTGTAACAGCTTACATATCAAAATCAAATTATTAAGTTGATGATAATAAAAATAATTAAATAGTTTTTAAAAATAACAATAGGAGCCTTTTATATAGATTAGGAAGCCAAACAAGCTCACTTCTCAAACAGGCCCCCAAGTAGTCTGGTTGGCCATTACAGATTTTGAGCTTGTCTATATTGTAATTATAGTAAGAGAAGCCCTTTTTTTATGGTCGGCCGTCGGTGGAAACAAAACTCTACCCATCTTTGGTTTAATTAATGGTAGGCCCAGAGCCCCAACCAGAGTTTCTTTTTTTGCCAAACTTTCTATAACATTATTAGGTTTATTCTTATATAGTTGATAACTATCCTTTTCCATGGACGAGATTAGAGTTGAATGCCATTCTAAGGAATAGCTTAGAGTCATTTCTAAATTTAAAAGGTTTTGAAGTAGAGTCAAATTTATTTTTTTGCATTAATTGTAAGGATTGAGAATCTCTCTCTCTCTCTATATATATAAATCTCCAGTTCAAAGGATTTGTGAAAAAGAAAAATTATCTCCAATTATTTAAAATTTGATATTAAAAAAATAATAATAATAATTTCTGAATATATATGTAATGTACGAATGAGAAGCCAAAAAAAAAAAAAAGAGTATGAAATGTTGAAAAAGAAAAAGAAATAGTGTGGGTTTTGGGTTGTTTGTTTGATACATATGGTGGGTAGGAAACACACAACGTGGAGGTGAATAAGAGGGCAGCGTAGCAAAAGGATGTGGTCGTAATGAATCAATGGTATCAGCTGTGGAGAAGGAGAGGTATCAGTCACATTCCTAAAATAAAAAAATTAAAAGCATGATAGTGAAATTTTATCCCCAAACAATGCCACATCCAATCTTTCTAGCCTCATATTCTTTGTCCATTTCTTTCATTTTTTTGACCTTTTCTTAAATTTATTTAGGCATTAAATACTATAAATTATAATATGATCAGAAAATAAATAATAGTTTGTATATGGGACAGTTGATGAGGGCATCCTATTTATGGTGAAACAGAAACCTCACTACCTGACTTTCCTTTCTTTATTAAACAATTCCAAAACAACTCCCAACTTATTCTATTTTTTACAACAACAGTGAGTATAAGCAAAGAGCAATGCTTTCAACTCCTATTCATCTCAACTGTGAGCAATACCTTTGCTTAATTTTTTTACTTCAAATTCATTACTATTGCTAAATTCATCAAATTTATATATATATATATATATATTCTTCTGCTTTACTATTATTTTATCCAATATAATTTAGCAATATTCTATTTGTGTATGTGTTTTTGGAATTCTTGTTGTCATATTAAATCTTTAACACCAAATTCAATTTCATTCAGTTGGATTGTATTAAGGATATATGGAGAAAGATAAATCAGTACAAGAGGTCAATTCGAGTTTTAATCCCTCCACATCATTCGCAAATGATCAATCCATAACCATACCAGATAAAACATTATTTGAGGTCTTTGATCCATCTGCAACTAATGCTAATCCTACTGCTATGAGTAGCATAAGTTATGGATCTTCACAGACTATTAGTGCTAGCAGCAGCAACAAGGAGCCCATAAACAAGTGGATGGCATTTGAAGCCAGTATGTCTGACATCAGTTCTGCTGATGCAATAACAACAGAATCAAATGCAACTACTGTAGCATCCAGTAATGATGGTATTGGACAATCCTCTTCAAGGAAAATATTAACAGAAGCAAGCATAGCAGAAAGGACTGCAGAATGGGGACTCGTCATCAAGTCAGATGTTGGGGAAGGTAGTTTCAAAGCATTAAAAATGTTTTCTGGTGATGGAGATAGATTTAAAAACTCGTTAGACAGATTCACAGCTGAGTCCACTAGGACATCAGAGGAATCGGAAGCAGGAGCCTTTCCCAGGGTATCACAAGAGTTGAAGGATGCTTTATCAACACTACAGCAAACATTTGTTGTATCTGATGCTACCAAACCAGACTGCCCTATAATGTATGCTAGCAGTGGCTTTTTTACTATGACTGGTTATTCTTCAAAGGAGGTTATTGGAAGGAACTGGTAAGTGTTATCCTTAAACTTCTGTCTTACTCCGTAGCCTAGCCAAGTAAAATAGAGAAATAACTACTTTTGAATTTGCAGCCGGTTTCTCCAGGGTCCAGAAACAGACAAGAAAGAAGTGGCTAAGATACGAGATGCAGTTAAGAACGGGAAAAGCTACTGTGGGAGGATTCTTAACTACAAGAAGGATGGTACTCCTTTCTGGAATCTTCTCACTGTCACCCCTATCAAAGATGATAGCGGAAATACTATCAAATTCATTGGGTTAGTTAATTAATATATTATAACTCTTTTCTTGGGAAAGGGATTGCATTACCAGTTGTTGATTGCTAATCTATAATCTTTATGATAATGCAGAATGCAGGTGGAAGTCAGCAAATATACTGAAGGTATTAACGACAAGGCTTTACGTCCTAATGGCTTGCCCAAGTCTTTAATCCGCTATGATGGTAAAAAAAAAAAAAAAAAGCATGCATATTTGTTTTGGTTTTTCTATTTTTTAAGACATTTTAAGGATATCATATGTGTAGCTCCTTTGATTATTGTATGTCAACTGTCATTTATCTCAATCAGCTCGACAGAAGGAAAATGCTTTAGGTTCCATTACAGAGGTTGTTCAAACTGTCAGATATCCCAAATCTCATGTTCGAACTATGAGTCATGACATATCCGAGAACCTTGATTATGTTCTGCCTAAATCTGTTGATTTTGATACTATGAGTAATAGAATGCCTGGTAGACAGACTCCTCAGTTGAATACCACAGATGATGTCTCTCAGGAAGATGTGAAGAAAACTAGAAAATCAAGTCGCATTTCCTTCTTGGGGTCAGTCTCCCTCTTCATTTCCTTTTTTCCTTTCTCTGCTCTCTATTGCATTATTAAAAGAAAAAAAAAAAATTCCTTCTTGATTATTTAATAGCATTTATTGCAAGTATAGTTGTGGAAAAACTGTAATCACACCTTCTCACCCTTACAATTGTTAGTAGGGTAAAGAGAAGAATTATGAAGAAGGACAAGAACAACATTTTTCAAGATATATTAATTCATCAATCCGAGAACAAAATAACCTCTTTCTCTTCCTATTGGGATTTTTACTCGTAAAACTAAAGTAAATTCCTTTACTTTTAGAATTAAAAATTTTCCAAGTAATATTTTTAAAACTAGGTTTCCTAAATAGCAAAGTCCTCAACAGGAAACTGTCCTTGGCTGAAATAAGGAATCTTGTTCAAAATTATCAGGATCAAATACCTTAAAAGATGTTTAAATACTTAACTGCTATATTTCCTCTGCAGGTTAAAACCAAGGTCTCAAAGTTATGCAGGAATACGTGAAGCACCACCACCAGCTGTTGAACCGGAGGTTCTGATGACCCGAAATATAAAACTCTCCGACAATTGGGAACATTCTGAAAGAGAAAGGGACATACGCCAAGGAATTGATTTGGCAACCACATTGGAACGCATTGAAAAGAACTTTGTGATCACAGATCCTAGACTTCCTGATAACCCTATTGTAAGTCAAAATTTCAGGACTATTATGACTTTCTTGGAAAAGTTTTACGTCTTGCCTGGAAACATCCATTTTAACTGCATGAGCAGGGGAATGTACCACCTATTTTGCTCGTAAGGCCTTCTAGCTCTTAATTAGAGGCCTGGATTAAAAAAATTTCTTCATTCTAACTCACTAATCTATGCATTATCCGTGAGCTGATAAGTTTGTCATGAGGAAAATCATTATGTGTTTCTTTCCATGGACTCCAATCACTTAATGCAATTAGTTATCGCCACGGCCAGTTTGTTTCTAACATTTCCTTCTATGTTGTGTACAAAATGTGTACTAGGAGTTAACATCATACTCCATAGTAGCCTACTTGCACTGAGTGAAATATGCAGATTATATTATTTGGTTCTTTCTATGCAGATATTTGCTTCCGATAGCTTCCTAGAACTAACAGAATATACACGTGAAGAAATCTTGGGAAGAAATTGTCGGTATGAAAATTACCGTTTTATGATTTTTGTCTTCATTTTGTGACAATCTGCACTACTTTTTGTGGTACTTTTTATTACCCTAATTTTTCTACGTGGTACAAGAGCTTTAGAGTTTCAATGCGAATTTTATCTCATGTTTTCCTATTGAATATGTCTACAGTTTCTGTAAATATAGTCCATTATTCAACTCCCCATTAAATATAACAAATTGTTCACAATATCATTAGTTTAATTATTCTAGTTTGCTTCATCATTTCTGTAGGTTTCTTCAAGGACCTGAAACAGATCAATCAACCGTCTCAAAGATAAGAGATGCTATTAGAGAACAGAGGGAAATTACTGTTCAATTGATTAACTACACCAAGAGTGGTAAGTATGTAATTTTGAATTTCCTATGATGCAATTATGGTATAAATTTAAGGTTAAAGAATACCTGCAAGCTATAAACATTTAGTTGGATATTCAACTTTTTGAAGACTTAACAAACATGTAATTTTTCACCTTTTGTTATTGCTATATAATGGATTTCTCTGATTTCATGACTTTCAGGAAAGAAATTCTGGAATTTATTCCACTTGCAACCTATGCGTGACCAAAAGGTGGCTATTTATTATTCCTGACAAAATTACTGCATCTTCTTATTTGATCTATTATCATGAAAAACCTTGTTATTTGTTCAGGGTGAGCTTCAATACTTCATTGGTGTTCAACTGGATGGAAGCGATCATGTGGAACCCTTGAGAAATCGCCTCTCTGAGAAAACAGAACAACAAAGTGCTAAGTTGGTATGTTATTTCTGTCATTGGTGTTTCATTTTCAGCAGATGAAGGATTTGTAATTCTTATGAAACTTGGTTGTTTACCAGGTTAAAGCTACTGCAGAAAATGTTGATGAAGCTGTTCGAGAACTTCCTGACGCCAACTTGGTAAGGTACTCTTTTCACTCCTTGTGTTCATGGATGTATAATTAAAATCTCAACGTATTCTTTCTCAAGCAATGAAAAGTTCAGATTATTTATGAGGTTGACAGTGTTAATAACCTTGTGAAAATACTTAAATTGATGTAAAAATGGGATACAAATTTAACTTATTCTTTTGTGTTTATACTTTAATTCTTACTCCACACAACTTATTTTCTTCAAATGATATTTTTCAAGCAATTAAATTTGCACATAAAATGCTATTTTTCCAGAGACCAGAAGATTTGTGGGCAATTCATTCTCTGCCTGTCTTTCCACGGCCTCACAAAAGGGACAGTCCTTCTTGGATAGCTATAAAAGAGGTACCAATTGTCCGTTGTAATTTATTAAAATGCAGTTTCATACTTACCACATTCGTATTAATATTGCAAGCTATCAATTTGTTGGGATAAACTGTACATATTGTCGGATTCATCTCGAAGTTGACTACAAAAATATATACTAAAACTGTTTCTGTTTGAAATAATGAAATGTTTAGTTTGTTTTATCTCCTCAAGTAATAAATAAATATCTTTGTATTTGATATTAAGGTTCATTTTGCAGATCACTTCCCATGGTGAAAAAATAGGGTTACAACATTTCAAGCCCATAAAACCCTTAGGTTGCGGTGATACTGGCAGGTACATATGCAAATATGCAATTGACTTTCATTCTATTGATGGCATGTATTATGCTATTATTTTGTTCCTATATACTGTTTGGGTTAGCATTCTTATGTATATTGTGTTGGATTTTCTTAGATAAAGCTAAATGGTGCCTGTGCAACTAGCCTTTTTTATTTTAGTTTCCCCAATAGAAAACCGACGATGAAGTACAAAATTAATATAGAGTTGACAGTACTCAGCTAATGTAGACTAAAATTTGATTATAATGCTTAGTATTTTGATCCCTTACATTAATTTTGGTTTTGTATGTATCTGTTGCAGTGTTCATTTGGTGGAGCTGAAAGGTACAGGCCTACTGTATGCTATGAAGGCAATGGAAAAATCTATGATGCTCAACCGCAACAAGGTGTGCATATAAAACCACATTTTTTCCTTGATATAATTCAAACTCATCAATTCACCTTATAATTCCTCTACAGGTACATCGAGCATGCATTGAAAGAGAGATCATTTCACTTCTGGATCATCCTTTTCTTCCCACACTCTATACTTCCTTTCAGGTATTTTTATTTAATTATGGAGAGTAATTACTCCATAGATTTTAATGGATTTGTGTTTTTTATGGGATTTGCTGGTTGACTAACATAATGATGGTTTCTTTTTATCTCCTCAGACTTCTACACATGTTTGTCTGATAACAGACTTTTGCCCTGGTGGAGAGCTATTTGCAGTACTTGACAAACAACCTATGAAATTATTTAAGGAGGAATCTGCAAGGTTTGTATTACTACAATATTATTTCATTGTTCTAACTTCCAACATCAGTAACTCTTTATTAATTGTAATTATGGTTTCAGGTTCTATGCAGCAGAAGTCGTAATCGGTTTGGAATATCTTCATTGTTTAGGTACTTTGATAAACTTCAGACTCTCTTTGTTAAGCAAAAAATAACTATTTTTTCTTTACAGGAATAATTTATCGTGACCTAAAGCCAGAAAATATTTTGCTCCAAAAGGACGGGCATGTCGTTTTAACCGACTTTGATTTATCATTTATGGCATCCTGTAAACCACAAGTAAGTTAGAAATCATATCATTCATTAACTATGGATACCATTTCCTCAATAAACCATTAAAAAAGCTACATTCTTTCTCATGCTATATATGCAGATAATAAAGCCCCCCCCACCTAAGAGTCGAAGAAGGTCTAGAAGTCGACCACCACCAATATTTGTTGCAGAACCAGTTACACAATCAAATTCTTTTGTTGGAACTGAGGAATACATTGCTCCTGTATGTTGAAAACTTTATTTGCATTTTAAATATTTTAAAATTCTGTATGGTTGAGATCTGTCTCACCTTTAAAAAATTTTTATTTTATTTTTTCTCTTGTTCAAGTCAAGAAATTCAATGAAGTGTGTTTATAACATTATGACTACAAAACATGGATGCTTAATATGAATTATTTGTATTTTAGTTTTTATTTATGTAAAGAGTTGTTAAACATTATTTATTTGATTTCAGGAAATAATCACAGGCACAGGACACAGTAGTGCAATTGACTGGTGGGCACTTGGTAAGCACATTGCATGTGCATGGCACTTTCATTCTTTCTTCTTTTCTTATGAGAAATATATATTATAAGTATTTTGCATTTGGAATTCAGGTATTTTGTTGTATGAGATGCTATACGGACGTACACCTTTCAGAGGAAAGAATAGACAGAAGACATTTGCCAACATTTTGCACAAAGATCTCACCTTCCCTAGTAGCATCCCAGTAAGATGTTCATATTCTTTCTTTTGATTTAATGGAATTTTCTAGCTTGAAAAGTTTTAAGAAAATTATTTGATATTTACAGGTTAGTCTTGCTGCTAGGCAATTGATTAATGCACTGTTGAGCAAAGACCCAACCATCCGTTTAGGATCAAAGGCTGGTGCTAATGAAATCAGACACCACCCTTTTTTCCGTGGAATTAACTGGCCTCTCATACGATGCATGGTATAATTTCTTCTGATTTTTGAAAAAATAGCTAACAGACTTGAAACTACATCAGAAAAACATGAATTCAATGTGTAAATTGATAATTTTCTGGAAAGTAACATCTCTTGGATGTTGTCTGTGCAGAACCCACCACCTCTTGATATGCCTCTCCAATTAATTGAAAAAGATCCCAAGGCCAAAGATGTTTCATGGGAAGATGATGGTGTACTTGAAACATCTATGGATATGAATTTTTTCTGAAGGTTCATTTCTTGATTTTTACTATTTTATAACTTTTCACTGCTTGTTTATTTTATAGCCATTAAATTGCTTCTTTTTTCCTTCACAGAACTCATATATGGGGGGCAATGCTTCGAGTTGTATTGGTTTCCCACTTATAGAATCTTATTTAAACGATTGTATGCAGTATCCATTACTGCTTTGTAAATGAAAGATTATGCAGTTTGTAATAGATATCAAGCTTTGCGAGTGTGCAGATAGTAAGAATGCATTCAGAAGGAAACAAGTTTATAGCAGTTGAACTCAATTTCCTACACAAATATTAATATGATAACAAGGACTTAAGTGGCCAACTCCATCAGTCGGTCAGCCAGCCAGCCGGGGACTCTAATTCTGGAGCTGTAGGCATCTACTATTTCTCCATTCAAAAAATATTTCTAAATAAGCTGTAGACTAATATGATTTAACTATTAACTATCTTTTTCATCTTCTTTTTTAATTTCTTATTCTATCCATGAGCTCACAGCTTCCACACCTGCATTCTAGGCAGTAAGAGGAAATCTCTTAATTATATAACCTAATACATCGAGGGACTCCAATGGCCTAACTATTCTTTAAGGAACCAGAGGCAACCTAACAATATTGATATGGAGCCAAAGAAAGAATTTTAAAAAATAAGTTAATTCTGATAACCTGATGTTGCATACTCCAGCCAGACAGGAGTGATCTATACTACATCACAATTCACAACTAAGAGCCACAGGGGATCCAACTTGACAGGAAATTTACTCAGAGAGCTAATGTTAGCAATAATAACACCATATGATACCATTTTCCAAGCTCTCAACAATGTTTAAACTGCATAATCCCTATCAAGTCCCTTTTAAGACCAAGGGATACTGCCATTAATAAAACAACACTAAAGACGTCGATAGGGAAATTGATTTGGCCTTTTCCATCATCCAAGATCCTCTGACGAACCTATGTTAACTAGTAATATTGTGGAGCAGTGAATAGGTAGATGATGGCAGAAACGCCATCGCCATTGCAACCACTGTCAGCACATTGGCCCATCCAACCTCCCATCATTACAATTGCACGATCTTACTTGCCAGAAAAACAACATAAGACCATAAAAAAAATCTTAATATTCTTTCCTGATGAACCATTGTGAGAATTTTGGGTGAACGAATTTCATCTAGGAGAAATTTTGAGAACCCAGCCTAGGGAATAAATGTTCCATCAATCTCTGTTAACAAAAAAGTAACTTTTGCTTAATTAGATGTTCCAGTATCGAATCAATATCACTGCCAACAACATTCACAGAGCATTTGAGTCGATAACCAGCCTCACTTGACAAAAGCCCAAATATAAGGGATATGAATCACATTTTGACATAAAATTCTTGGTGATTCACAAAAGCTATCAAGTATAATAAAATACATGCATGACATATATTTCACTTATCAAAAATAAAAATTGTAATAAACATAAAAAACTGATAGCACAGCACTTCAAAGTCAACCAATACAAAATACAATTGCTCTTTCGTAGCTTACTTGGTGGCCTGAGCAATAATATTACTTATAGAACTGGCTTGCTCTTTTGCGGTCTCCACCAGTGAATCCTACAACTCAGAGAATAATAAACTCAGAAAACCTGAAAGAAGCAACAACTGAAGATATTGTGGGCAAGAAAAGCTATACCTGTGCAGCTATTAGCCTGGCAACTGTTTTCTTGCTTGATTCTTGAAGCTCACCAGCAATCAAAAGCTCATCCAATACATAATAGGCCTTTCATGTTAAAGAAGCAAACAACTAAGCAAAGAAACTTTTACATCCATGTATGCACAATAAACAATAATAATATGCTTTTATTACTGAGGCATATGTGGAATAACAAATTGTAGCATTCCAATGCCAAGAAAAAGAAAAGGGCAGAAAAAGAAATCTGAAAACATGGAGCAAATCCTGACTGCAAGATAAATAAACATACCTTATGGAAGTTGAAGATCAAGTCCAACTCGCAAACCTGGATGGAAGTATAAATGAATTACAAAATAATCAATGCATATGACTGACATTATTTTTCTTTTCCATTTTTCTTTTTTACTTTTCAGGAAACCAAGCTATTTTCAAAGAAATAACTTCCTATTTTTAAAACAGGAATTCTTTTCCAAGAATTCTATAAACTCAAAAAGACACAAATAACCACAAGATAAGCACATAATGACTAGTTTACCAATCACATTGACTGCAACTCACCATTAGCAGTTGAAATCAGCCTCTATTGTTTGTCAAAAACCATCACACAGTTCACCCTTTTTTTCATAGCTTTCTCTTCTTTTTTTTATAAGATTAATTCCATGTGCAAAATCACAAAGCACTCAAGTTCAAATATTCTCAGTTTCTTCATATATATATATATATAGGTTATACTCAGAACATCAAATATATAATTCCCATTACATTTTTGTTCTTTGGCAAACAAACATCATAAAATAATTCATTTTCTCAGAAAATACTTTCTATAGAATGATTTACAAAATACAAATCATTTTCTAAGAAATAAATGGAGCCTAAATGAAAAAAAGTGCCAATAGTTTTAAGTTCACTTACACTGCCAAAGTATCGGTCCAAAATTTCAACATAATGATGGATTATTTCGAGGACCTCTAATTCATTGTCATTCTGATCAATGCACATGCAGAAATAAAGACTAGCATACCTGCATATGCATTGGAAGCAACACATTGATCAGCTCTAAGATAGCAAAACATACTTGACTTGACTTATAAGTGAAGGTGGTTTCATATTCTTACATTACCTTTTATAAACAACTTTGTATCCTCTCCATTCAACAAAATTACAAAGCTTGGGCCCTCGAGAGAGAATCACCCCACTGAGCTCACGAAGAACCTTCTCAAAGTGAATTAGCACACACAAATAGATATTAATAACGTTAAGAAAGCACAACAAATTCATAGAATTTTCAATAGAAAATGCAATACCAAGAACACAATCTATCATCATCGTCATCAAAGCCTTTAAATATATACATAAATTTCAAAATCCAAAAGGGAAAGATCTGAAAGAAGAAAAGTTGAAGTGGGTACCTTAGTTCTTTCCTTTTGTGAATAAGGGGAATACCATTTTGTCAACCGCACTTTTCCTTGTCGACTGATAAGAAGGACAAAATGAATCTAAAACACAGAAGAACATGAACCCATTAGTGCTTGAGCAACATAGAAACTTGATGCTTATATTCATATTAAACTATTATAATTGAAAATCATAACCATCAACAAGGCTTTAGAGCTCAATAAGCAATTGGAATGAAATATTAGATCCGAACTCTGAACATTACAATTTTTATTTTTTAACAATTTCAACAGATCTGCAAAGAAAGAAATCGATAGAAAATGTAAAAACTTACCATATTATTAAGAGATGAGAATTCAAAACCTCTGAATCTGATGTTGAAGCAAAGCTTCTAGTCGATGCCTTTACCCTTCTGCTTCTAAAATTCAATGATATTTTCTTTTATGTAATAATATGGGACGGGTATATTATTATCCGCATTCGTCCGCTAAATTTTTTTTTTTTACCCGTTTTGCTTCGGGTATGGGGCGGAATGGACCGGAGGACGGCGGGTATTTTTTATTAAATTTTTTAATAATTTAAAAGATAAAAGAAATAAAAAATAAAAAATATTTTTAATAATAACAAAAATATTATAATTAATAATATTATTATTAATAATAAAATAATAACAATAATAATAATAATAAGATCGGGTACAAGGTATATATGTTTTTTACTCATATTCTCCTCAAATTCATAATGAATTTAAAAATTAACATTCGTATCTGTCTCATCAATAAATAAAATGGATAAAATCTGATTCATTAAAATTAGGTCGGATTCAATTGTTATGCCCTACACTCAATCTCAGAAGGTTTTTATTTATATATGAAAAAGAAAAAAATAATTTTTAATTTATGAGATAGAAAAGGAATTAAAATGATAATTAATAAATATTTTTTTTAAAGTTTTAGGTTTAAGGAAAAATATTAATTATTAAGATTAAAATAATATTATTAAAAAGTTATTTTTTTAATAATAAAAAAGAAAATTTCTTATTTTCTCAATTTTAAAAAGAAATGAAATAAATAACTAATCCATTAATATTATTTCTTATTTAAATTAATTAAATTTTTAAATAAATAAATAACTAATCCATTAATATTATTTTCTGTCTAAATTAATTAAAATTTCAAATATCGAATAATATTATGAAAAATAAACAAAATAAAAATAAGAACAAAAATAAGAAATAAAAATATAGAAGAGAGAGTTTTCTATTATTTTCTTGATGTGTATTATAAAGTAATATGAACTCATATTTATAGGGTTCATCTTCACTATAGGTTACAATATATAAACTCACTATAAATTACAATATAAATAGTGTAATAAAGTTAATCTTAAATATAAAAATTTATGAGTAGTGAGATAGATAAATGAATATCCATATTTTTCTATATATTTATAACACTCCCTTTTTGATGTCTATCTTTACAAGGAATATGTTTCATTAAAATCTTACTAGTAAAAATCCAGTATGAAAAAAAACTAGTGAAGGAAAAAAAATATAATATTCCCGCATTATAAATAGTACATTGTTTTATTAAAAATCTTACCAGAAAAACTCAATGGGACAAAACTTTTGGTTAACGAAAAAAGAGTACAGTGTTAAACTCTTCCTATTTGCAATATCACTAAATATTTTTAATATATTGTATTCTAATATTATCAACCAATATTTTGAATGTTGCATTAGGAAATATTTTAGTGAACAAATATGTTAAATTATCATTTGAACCAATTTGTTGAATACTAATTTCACCATTATTTTATAGATATGAAAAAATAATATCATATCTTATATTATTAGTAAGATGCATTTAGTGCGCTTATTGTACTAAGATACGGTATTTCAGAACCAAAAATTTATTCATTATCTTATCAAGACCGGAAAGAATTTTTATTCACATCAAGTGTTTTGAATAACCATTGGACTATTCAATATAAATGTGTTTTGAATATAAAATTATAAATAAACTTTTTGTGTATAAATTAACTGATAAATAAACATTTATTTTACTAAATGTTCAATTTATCATCAAGACATAATTTTAATTTTTCAAAATAATTCATCTCAAATTCTTTTTTCAAACATTATGTTATTTTTGAAAATTTTTCAGAAATTTCAATAATATTCAAATTATCAATATATATAATAATTATGGCAAATTCATATACAAATTTCTCTATAGTATTGCTTTTATATTCTACTTTGAACAAGTATTCACTAAGGTTATTTTACCATATGAGCCCAAATTATTTTAATTCATACAAAAATCTTTATAATTTAATTAAATAAATTTCTCGAGAACTTAAATTATATTTTTCTAACATTTTAAATCTCTCAGGGATTTCCATATAAATATCATTTTCAATTGAGTCATATAGATAAGTTGTGAATACATCCATTAAATGCATATCAAATCTTTTATACATTGCTATATTAATAAAATATTAAAATATTATTACATCTACCACAGAAAGAGTATACCTATTCATAATTGATTTTAGATTTTTGCGAAAAATTTTATATAACAAATATTGTTTTGTATTTTACAATTTTATTTTTCTCGTTTCTTTTTCTCACAAAAATCTATTTATATCTAACAGTTTCACATCTTATGGTGTTTGAAATATTGGTCCGAAAACCTTATGCTTTCAAGAGAATCCAATTCTGTTTGTATTGTATTTTTTCATTTTAATCAATCAACTATGTTTCAATATTATTAAATAAATCGTGATTCAAGACCATTTTTTTATTCATAAAAATATTTTACACTATATGTAAAATAGTAGTCAACAACCATTTCATTTTGATTATATTTTTTTTTCACAACTAACATAATTTATTAATATCTCTTCATTTTTACTAATTTCAGATATATATACTTCTTCAATAAGTGTATCTATATTAGTATTTATATTTTTCAATAAAATTATTTTTATTATTTATTATTTTTCTCTTTCAAATACTTTTATCCTTGTAACCAATAGTTTTTTATGCTTCAAGCGTGCTTGAAATTCATTAATATTAATAAGTTGTCCTTCTGGGACGATAATACAAATTAAAACATTAACAACTGTTATATGAGATTTTGTTACTTATTTTATATCAGCAAATGCATCCGACAATTGATTTGTTAATTTTTGCAGATAAATTAATTTATAAACTTCTTGTTCATATTATTTTATTATAGGATTTAGATAATGATGAAGTATTTCATATTATTGTATTTCTCAACTTTTATTATTTTCCCATAATGCTGAGAATATTATTTCATCAAATGACAATTTGCAAATCGAGTAGTAAATATATTATCATTAATGACTCAAAATATTTAATTATTGAGGAAGATTTATATCCAACTTATATTTCTAATCTCTTTTGAGAATTGATCTTAGTGCGTTGTGATAGAATAATTAGGATATATACCGCACATTAAAAAAATTCTTAGATGAGAAATTTCTAACTTTTGACCAAAAACCAATTGATAAATTTGAAAAATCTTCTAGTTTTTCGAAGGATTCCAATGTAAATTTTCAATGTTTTTTCCATTATTTTTAAATCAAGATGACCTAACTTATCACTCCAAATAATAAAAATATTTGGATATGTAAACTTCTAGTTTACTATAAGATTTTTTTCAATTCCACTAATTTTTATATAATACAAATCAGATAAAATAACAAAAAAATTTTCACTATATTTTTCTACCCGAAATAATGCTTGTAATATGGAGGTATTATTAATTTCTCTCATTTATTATCTCAATATGATATTTGTTATTGTGAATATCTTTAAAACTTAACAAATTTCTATAAGACTTTTGAGAAAATAATACATTATATATTTTATAATTTTTTTTTTTTATCAATGTTGCTACTGTAAGAGCATATTCGATATATAAAAATGTCATACCCCGACACCACCGGTGCGATGGTCCTAGGGCAAAGGTAGGCATAAGGCCACCATAAACCCGTAGAACCCTGAACTAAACATGTCTTAATCATAACAACATACATTCTATTCAAAACAAATCATTAAATATCATAAATTATCATTTATAACATAACATCTCTATTTATTTCTTACCGATCAAAAGATGAATCTAACATCAATATGGAACAAGTGAGAGTCTACAAATAACATCCATGGATACAAAATCAACATCCCATATCTAACTACAGAGCTCTAAGAGTATGTACCTCAATAGACATGATTATATATATATATATATATATATATCAAAATAATATTCAAAATAATTACATCCAAGCTTCTTGGGAAGAATAAGTTAAGAAGCTCTATTCTCTGGATTAGATCTTTCTCGAGCTACACTAGCACCTGAAACCACAAAAGAGGGATGAGCTTTTAACTCAATAAGATATGAACATCATAAATCAATAATCTGAATATCAAATCATGAACATGAACATATATATTTATATATTTGGGTATGAAAGAATCTCAAGTTTTTACTTGAAAGGAACATGAGAGCTTATAATAATTAGCACTATCAAATCATATCACAAATCGAATCATGGTTCTCATTTAGAATATAAAATGCCCACAAAGAATGGCATTATCAAATCTCATATGATAGAATTGATCACATATCATAACATACGTATCAGTAGCCTTGCTACCTTAACGTGGCACATATGCTTGCGCGGCATACGTCTAGAGCTCATGGCCCCCTCTAGGTGGAACACTGATAAAAACCCTATCAGTTGGGCTCCCATTGTGCACATTGGACCAATGAATTTACTCTCATTAGGAAAAACATTCTATACATATATGTCTTAGGTTCATAAAGAAGATACTATGTTCTCAACAAAACTGAATTTGGTTCAGAGACCAATTAGCATTTAGAGCAAAACCTTAATCATGATCTTGGTACAAGAAATGACCAAGTCATTATATATATATATATATATATATATATATATATATATATATATATAATGAATACATAATGCAGGTCATAATATTACAGTGGCAATATTGAATGTATATATATCATATTTAACAATCATCTCATAAGAAGTAAACACATTTATGATATTCATACTTACCTCTCAACAAATTTATCCTTGTATTTCCCTCAATAGCTTGCTCAATCAATAATCTCCTCTAATTTCTTGAGATCTCTTCTCCTATGAAAGTTTTCTCAAATTCTCAAAATTAGGGTTTTCCTTAATCAATAATACATAATATAATTCCTTGTAATTTAACCCTCTTATAGTCTCTATTATTGTTTCCTAACATCAATCTAATTTATCTCTTAAAGAAAATTTGAAATTTAAAACGTACTTACTATTCATGTCACTATTCATCAATTTTATAAATTTTGATTTCTTCCATATTTATCAAAATTAATAGTCTTAAATTACTTATAATAGACTCTATAAGACTGTTAAATTACTCATAATAACTATTGTAATTACCAGAAATTCTTAATCTAAAGAGAAAATGAAGTTTGGAGAAAATTACCTTATTTTCCCCAAAAATGAGTTCTTGAAGAATCTGACTTGAAAATGAGAATCACAGCCTTAGAATGCTCTAATTTAATAATCTAATACATTAATTATGAGTATTAATGCATTAGAAATCAAATGGGACAGATTTGAGAGAGATAGGAGAAGAAATGAAGAAGAACGAAGAAAAGAGAGAAGAGAAAATCGTGAAATATAGCTACTGGATACTGATTAAATAGGCTACTACCTCTTAATTCCGCTTCGCCAGCTCGCCTCTCCAATCCACTCTGGTAAATGCCACTTCGCATAAGCCAGCTCGTAAATACCACTCTGCATTGCTGGCTCACAATGCCACTTCGCATTGTCGGCTCGCAAATGCCACTTTGCATATGCCAGCTCGCGAACGCCACTTTGCGAATTGCTGCCTCTGCAATTCCACTTTGCCAATTCTCTGCTTCGCCAATTGCCACCTCGGTAATTCCACTTCACCAATTCTCCTCTTCGCCTATTGTCGCCTTGGCAATCTCACTTTACCAATTCTCTGCTTCGCCAATTGCCACCTCGACAATTCCACTTCGCCAATTGTCACCTCGGCAATTCCACTTCACCAATTCTCTGCTTCGCCAATTGCCACCTCGGTAATTCCACTTCGCCAATTCTCTGCTTTGCCAATTGCCACCTCGCTAGCTCGCACTAAAATAGTTCATGAGCGAGATAGAGAAGTCCAAAAGCCTCAATTCTTTTCCCAATTAAACTAGACACACATAGGCTACAATTTCCATGTATACCCCTTCAGCTCGATCAACCTCTCACCATCTCGCACTACTCGTATCTACCAAGCTGGAAAACCTTCCTTGCTAACTCATACTAAACTAGCTCACAAATGAGATACCGACCTCCAAACTCTTTGATTCTTTTTTTCACTTAAAATAGACACTCAGAGGTCCAACATATCCAAAATTCAAATCAAAAGAATAACCATACAAACTATGGTGAATTTCTAAATTTCACCCTGACTTTACTGCCTAAAATCATCTGAACAGGTCTGATTAATTCCACTCTCAACTGAGCTATACTTATCCAATTCCCCTGAAATTTTACATCCAACAACATAACACATAAAGAAATATTTCTAATGTTTACACTTTTGGCTCATTCAGCCTCAATCATTCCCCAAAAAATTAAACATTCTCAGATTCCTGCAGAAAATAATGAACCAGACAAGTCCTGGTCAAGGAAGTATATCTCCTCACACATATAAAATTTCACAAAACCCTTTTACAGACATAAATATGAGACATAAATATACAAATTTATGTTTTACAATTTTCCAAATTATCCCTTTAAAGTCATGAAACTAGCCTTACAAACTCCTCCCTGCATACAAAATTTTGGATTCATCAAAACATTTCTATATCCTCAATCAATTCAACAAACATACAATTAATAAAATAAAAAAAATGATAGGTATTACACCTAAGTATTTAGGCTCACACTCAAATCTTACAAAGTATTTTCAAAGTCTCACACTTCAAATCTTACAAAGTGTTCTCAAAAGCTCACACTTCAAACCTTCACAAGTGTTTTATCAAAGGCTCACACTCAAACCTATACAAGTGTTTTATTAAGACTCACACTCAAACCCTTAAGAATTATAGGAGATGAGAAGAAGAAAAACCCCCATTTAACTTTTTCTCAACTCTCAAACAATGAATGAGTATTAACCAGCTCAAAGAGTTACAACTAATAGCTCACAAAAATAGTTTTACAATAAATAAGCATTCCAACCTATAAATATGAATGATTTGGTGCAATAGCTCAATAATAAGTTCTTAATTGTTATTCTCTTATTTTTAAGCTTCCACTAACTCATATTTATAGCCTTGGATGAAATATATCCATTTGGCTTCATTTAATACCAAAAAGTATAGTTGACAGCTTTTCCAATGGCTAGTTTTTATTGCTAATTTTTCGGAACAGCAGGGGCTACTTAAAGTGTAGTGAGGCTACTTAATAAGTAGCGGGTGTTACTTAATTAGTAGCGGGCACTATTTAGCTCATTTTCCAAACTTGACCTACTAGATCTTCTGGACTTCTTAGTAGCGACTGCGACTGATTGGTAGCGGGTGTGACTTAACTAAGTAGTGGAGGCTACTTATTTGGTAGTGGCTACGACTTTAAATAGTGGGGGCTCCTTATTTGTAGCTGTTGTTGCTGCTGCTACTTTCCTGCAACCTGCAACTTGAATCCTAATTTGTTGCATTTCTCAAATATACTCCCCTTAGCATAAGCACTCTTTTAAATGTGTTAAACATATGAATAATCATTGGTCATTATTTCTCATGCCTTGACCAACTCAAATAAATTGGTTAGCATAATTAACACATTGAAATGTTTTGTTATCATCAAAATTAACATCAAACACAAAGGGTCCAACAATCTCTCCCTTTTTTATTATAACAAAACCATATATACAAGTGTTTAGGAAACATGCAAAAAAAACTCAATCATACAAGTGTTTAGGAAACATGTAAAAAATCTCAATTAATGTTTGCAAATATACACTTGTATAACTTCTCCCCTTTTTTTTATATCAACAAAAAGATTTTGCACTCCCCTTTGAAAATGAATTACTCAACACATAAAGGGGTCCAAATAATATCTCCCTTTTAATAAATAAAAAAATGTTCAAGGGATACACAAGGGATCATCAAAGCAAAAAATTTTTTCAAAACATATTTAAGTAATTAAACATGCCATCAATCAATTTCATAGCATATCAATTATTTAAATTTCAAAAAGGTAAGAGGTGATATTTGTTTACCTCTCATGCTATTTTCCATTATGGCTTTCTATTATTGCTCCATAGGTTGTCTTTTATCATATGACCTTTTTATATTGTTGAATGCTTCATAACCTTTGGTGCATGGTCTATGTGCCATTCCATTTCCATATGCTTCATATGCATAGGCTTTGTTTACACCATTTGTCCTATGTAGAGGTTGATAGACAATTTCTGTTTCATCATTTTATTTTAAAAATTTATGCATAGAAAAAGTAGGAGAATGCATTTTTGGTACCCTTTTTTCCTTTGGGTCCATAAAGGTTAGCATTAAAAGTAACTAAATGTCACGATCCAACCTGGAAGCCGCGACAGTCCTAAGGTACAGATGTTGCTTAGGCTACCAATACCACGAAGAACCCAATTAACTAAGCTATATGGCATGCAATTCATATAAACAGCTTAAATAGCTTAAAAATGTTGCAGAAAATTTGACAGCATCCCCTCTATAATATAACTATACCTAGTTGAAAAACAAGTAAATAGCACTTCCAATATTCATCAACAACCATACTCAAGTCAATGATCCCTCTGGATCTCCAATAGCAACTCAATATATACATATCTATATCTCAATCATTTTCATACATAGCATATCATATACATCCATTGTATAATTATTATGCAAGGCTATAAAGATGCAATCACACACACATATATACATGTCACTCCTTACTTTATAGTACCATGGAACCTCTATACTGTACAAATATTTACATATACTTTTTGGAGCTTGATTATTACATGTTCAATTAGTAAAATTCCAAGGCAGGAGTAGGAGATGCCAATGGAAAGCGTGCCTCACTGCAGACCTGAAAATTATAAACCACTAAAGGAGTGAGTATAAAAAATACTCAGTGAATCCATATGTATAAAAATACAGTAAATGATCATGAAACCATGGTTGCCCATATAAGGCCTATAGAATCAGTTTAAGATAGCAAATAAATAGTAAAACAAGAATATTTATAAGTATCCATGTATACATCAATATAAGTATCCAGTGTACTATTTAATACACATATGATATAACAGGATAGGGATATTTCTGTAATTCAATACACAAGCACTATCATAAAGTGCGCTAGGGAATATAACATCCCTCCCTAGTAGGAGTCCCATATATACACTGACCACGTAAGGGATAATTTCCCTATGACTAAAGAATATAACATCCCTCTCTAGTTGGGGTTCATAAAATACTAGTGTGCACACAGTCAATGGAATTTACCCGTTATACCATTGAAATAGCCTTATTATATATCATATGAGTGTGTCTCCATAAAATAATAAATAAAGCATATTTATACCTCATATAGCTATAGAACAATCATATATACATATATGAAGAACAATAGAACAAAATTGAAAAATGTCAAAAAAATGCCTGGCGGGGCCTAGTTGCGGCAGCACTCACCGTTACGGATCCGTTTTAGGATTTTTGATTAGTTTCTGGTTAAGTATGTTGTCAAAAGATTTAGATGGGCCATGAGGTACCGTTTCGAAGCTTAGGTCGAGACTAGATGATTGGGACAAATGGTGACCCAATTAGCTTTCTGGATTTCATTTTATAAGCATACAAAGTTTAGGTCATTTTAGGTCGTTTCGGAGAGTTTATTTACGGGCCAATATGCATTGTAGGTGCTATAAAATATCAAATGCTATTTAATCACTCCAATTGACTTTTTATGTGATATATGATGCAAATCATGCATGAATATACATAAGGACTCACCTCTATCACAATTCAATCACTATTTCCCCAATTCAGTACTCCCGAGTCCTAGTCGGCCCGCCGCTCGATACTCCTAGTAGGAGTATTCGACGGTTCACCTATTTACACATATAACACTCCGGTAAGATATAAAAACATCACAAAACATGTCATTCACAAAAAAACACATAAAGCATACATTGTATGCACTATCAACCACACCTTGCACAAATTACACATTTCTCATTCCTTTCTGCGATAAACCCATTCTATGGCACTTCATTCCATCATTTAAACCTATAAAATCATCAAACATAAACCTAACCCTAAGCACCTCAAGTTTTGACCTAGCTAAGTTTCCATCCAAATCAATTTGTTTCAATTATTTAATCATCAATTCAAGCTATACACATCAAATAAATAACATTTGAATAAAATAATTCATCAAAACAACATTTTAATTCAAAGTTCTTCCTATTAGGGTTTCAATCCAACTTTTTGAATTCTAACCATTCAAAACATGTTTTGATCACTAATAAACATCAAAGAACATCTTACAAACATAATTGAATTAAAAGAATTCCAAAATCAACAACTTACCAAAAGTTCTTCAAAAATTTCAATGGATTAATTTGTCACTTTTTATAGTTTTTCCTTTGAATCTATGGTTATAATTGTGTTTAGGATGATGGAATTAACATGTTTCAATCAAAAATTGAAAGAAAACAATAAGAAATGGTAAGGATCAAGGTTGGCCGAAATTCACAAATGGAGGAGAGAGAAAGTTTACTTGGTGAAATGATGAAGATGATGAACAAAATGAAGGGGTGGGAAAAATCAATGTTAAATTATCAAAGGAATAATCATATGCTTTAGGTTTATGGTACATATGGTGAAACCTAGCCATCCAACCATCCATTTCTTCATCTTTTCATCCAATGGTTAGATTTAATCAAGCCTAAAATGATACCATAAGGTTGCATACACCATGTAACTCCATATTCCAAAGGAAAAGATCAAATTGCCCTTGGTTCAAATGAAGCACCTCAATTTAGCAGCTTGCCGGGAATTATTTTCAACCGAGTTTAATTCTCCAACAATTATTCAAATAAACTTAATAATATCATTTTCATGTCCTTAAATTCTTTTCTACCTTCAAATATAGTGTTAATTCCATAAAAATTCGAAGAGGGTGTGAAATGACCATTTTGCCCCCTAGTTCACCAAAAACTCAAAATTACCCGATTTTGTCCTAACAGCCTTTAAACCACTTCTATGCATAAAATCACTTCATATAACATGCATATCTATCAATTTCATGCATAAACACATAGTATTCACAAGTCAAAATTAAAAAAAAAAATTTCTCCCTAAGTTCCCCTTTTAAGTTTTAGGTTAGGTTTAGGCTAAGGTGTTACATTTTCAATGTCATTCAATTGCACAACATTAATACACATCAATTACATAACATTCAATCATTTAAACCGATTAAACATCAAGCATAACACCATTACATAAGCACCTCAATGGTTCGGCCAAAGTAGTGCTTCATCCAAATCATTTTCTTTCCATCATTTAACCATCAATTCATTATATACACATCAAATTCAACTCATTCCATCATTTAAACCTATAAAACAACGAAGTATAAAATCATTGTTCAACACCATATGGTTCGGTCTAGATGAACTTCCATCCAAATGGATTTGTTTCAATCATTTCGCCACTAATTCATGTTATACACACCAAATAAACATCATTTGAACAAAATAATTCATCAAAACAACACTTTGATTCAAAGTTCTTCCTATTAGGGTTTCAATCCAACTTTTTGATTTTCATCCATTCAAAACATATTTTGATCACTAATAAACATCAAAGAATATCCTAGGAACATATTTGAATCAAAAGAATTTCAAAATCTATAACTTACCAAAAGTTCTTCAAAATCTTCAAAGGATTAATTTGTTACTTTTTCTAGTTTTTCTTTTGAATCTATGGATATAATTGTGTTTAGGATGATGGAATTAACATATTTCCATCAAAAAATGAAAGAAAACAACAAAGTTTGGCTTGGATCAAGGTTGGCTGAAATGGTGAATGGAGGAGAGAGAAAGTTTGGCTGGTGATTTGATGAAGATGATGAAGAACAATGAAGGGGTGGGAAAAATCAAACTTAAATATCAAAGACATAATCCTATACTTTGAGTTTATGATAGAAATGGTGAAACCTAGCTATCCAACAATCCATTTCTTCATCTTTTCATGCAATGGTTAGATTTAGATGAGCCTATAAGAATTCCATAGGCTTGCATACACTATATAACTCCATATTGCAAAGGAAAATACCAAATTTCCCATAGTTCAAATGAAGCACCTCAATTGAGCAGCTTGCCGGGAATTATTTTCTACCGGATTTAATTCTCCAATAATTATTCAAATAATCTTAATAATATCATTTTCATGTCCTTAAATTCTTTTCTACCTTCAAATATAGTGTTAATTTCATAAAAATTTGATGGGGGTATGAAATGACCATTTTGCCCCCAGTTCACCAAAAACTCAAAATTACCCGATTTTGTCCTAACAGCCTTTAAACCACTTCTATGCATAAAATCACTTCATATAACATGCATATCTATCAATTTCATACATAAACACATAGCATTCACAAGTCAAAATTAAAGAAAAAATTTCCCCCCTAAGTTCCCCTTTTAAGGTTCAGGTTAGGTTTAGGCTAAGGTGTTACATTCTACCCCCCCTACAAATAAATTCGTCTCCGAATTTACTTTAAGGCTATAGGGTGGAAAAATAACCTGACTCAGGAAACAAATGGGGGTATCTATGACTCATCACATCTTCGCTTTTCCAAGTGCATTCCTCTATACTTCTGCTATGCTACAATACTTTAACCATAGGAATACTCTTGTTCCTAAGCTGTCTGATCTGACTATCCACAATCTGTACCGAGATTTTCTCATATGATAGAGTTTCTTCAATTTCAATTTCTTGGGGTTGCAACACATGGGATGGATCTGGCTCATATTTCCATAGCATGGAAATATGGAATACTGGATGCATATGCCCCATATTCGATGGAAGAGCTAGTCTGTAAGAAACATTTTCGACCCGATCTAAGATCTCGAAGGTTCCAATATACCTAGGTGACAACTTGCCTTTCTTCCCAAATCTTATCACTCCTTTCATATGAGAGATCTTTAAAAATACATGGTCACCCACTGTGAACTGCACATCTTTTCTCTTTGGATCTGCGTAGCTCTTCTGCCTGCTGAAAGCAGTCTTTATTCTCT
>CANXYC010288163.1:0-17808 GCA_948193065.1 Aleurites moluccanus | reverse complement strand
TCATTTCTGTCCACATCTCCATTTCCATATAAATGTCATAAGGAGGATCAATCCTTATGGCTAGAGCCATATCCCTATCTCTAGCTAGAGCAAGTAGTACCAGTGTGCACACCGTCGATGGAATTACCCGCTACACCATCGAAGTAGCCCTGTTATGTTACCATATGCAAATGTTCCAAACCATGATGAAAATGCAACAAGTATAATTCACATGAGGTGCCAAATAGCCAATATATCCATATAATCAAGTATAAAACTAATTGGGAACAACTTACAATTTTGGCCCGTCGGACCCAGTTGCGTTGTCGCAGCGACTTACCAAATTACGGGTCCGTTTTTCGTTTTTCAGTGACTTTCCAGTTTTACATGTTACTAACATATATGATGCAAATTTAACATCTAAGATACAAGTATACATATATATAGGATGATTGGGCTTGATTCGAGGTCAAACCAGTTTATAGAATGACTTTTATAGCCATTTCCGTTTTAGGACATTTTATGCCGTTTCGGCAACCCCAATTTTGGCCGATTGGCGCGTTTAGGTGCAACTTGTCCATATCGGTCTAAAATCAGTCCGACATGATCAAAAGTCATATAATATGTCCAAATGCATGTACCTTAAACTAGAAATGCAATAACGTATTTATAAACCCACCTCAAGTGCAAGTGATAAAAAACACCCCTCCAAGGCTTGAACACCTACTGCTTTGTCACCTTCTCTTTTCCCCGGAAGGATTCCCCTATACACATACCAACTCGCCGATAAGACATAATATCAAGCCAACATAGCATATTCAAACACATATATATATATAGTTATTTCAAACAAGTTACACCTATCACTTTCATATTTAAAGCCCTCATTTCACTAAGTCACTTAGCCATTCCAAAGCAACACCCATAAGGAGTTTAAACCCCATTTTCATTCCATACAACATCAATAACATATCTTATAAGCATGACTAAATAAGTTTGGGTTCATGTTCTAGCTTAGGTTTCATGCCAAAGCATTTTGAACTTTATTGGTCATAAGAACCCAAACACATTTCATATCCAAATTCAAACATGCAATTTACTTCCTTTGAGCTACAATTACTCATCCAATTGCCACATCACATGCACATATCAATCGTACATACAAAGTAGAACTAACTTAAGGGCCAAACCATTCGGCCAACAAGGCCTAACCTATCCAAACCCTATTTTTTGCAATTAAAGCCTATAATTCTTTATTTAAAAATTTCAATTGAACCATTTCAAGCTCAATTACACCAACTCAACCCAATTACTCCAAGTTTGCCCTAATAGGTTCGAATTTGGGGGTTTTCCCAGACTAATCTCAATTTCTTCAATTGAACACACAATCATGCAATTCAAGTCACTAATTGCACTCGTAACAAGTTAACTTAATAAAAAACCAAGCAATTTTTCCCCTTTTCCCAATTTGTGCATTCGGCCCAAAGGGGCTTTTGTCCCTTGAAATTTATTCCCTCAATTAAACCATCCAAACCTTAATTCAACATGTCAATTTAAGCTCTAAACATTCAATTGCATAATTATTAAACCAATTACACACCAAAAGCACTAATCCCTATTCAGTCCTAGGTGCCATTCAACCAAGCAACTTCAATTCACAATTCAACATTCAAGTCACCTCAATTTAGTTCACTAGGCCTCACATATATATTCAATTACTCAATCATAGCATTAAAACCCATTTCCCCCAATTTTTCCCCCAATTTAATTCGGTCCTCATTCACATTTAAAATCAAACATTCAATTGACACTTAAATCATTCAATTAGCATTCAAATATCATCAATTGCAACTTCAATTGCTCAATTGGATCAAAGGAATAATTTCCCCCAAATTCCGTAAAGCAATTCGGTCCAAACTCATGTTCACAATCAATCATTAAATTGACAATTAAATCATATAATTCATATATATTCAACACCAATTTCAACATAAATTTCACAATTAAACAAGAACCAGACCCTTCCCCCAAAACCCTATTCCATTCGGCCAAAAGAAGAATTTCAAACCAAAAATCCAATTCACCAACAAACCATCAAATTTACAACTATTCAATACTAATTCAATCATCAATTGCTCAATTTAAACAACAAGCCAACATTTCCCCAAATCCCCAACATGGTACGGTCACAATCCCATTTCCCCTAACCATACAAAATTTCCTCAAACCTAGGTTCTAACCAATATTCAACCATCCATAAACATTAACAAACCAGAAAATTAAACTTACCTACACCAATTCTTGAAGAAACTGAACCCCAAACTCTCCAAGCAACCACCAATTAGAACTATGAAGCTTGGATGAAGAAAGGATGAAGATGTGTTGGATAACTTTGTCAAAACTTTGAAGAAAATCTTCAAAACTCCTTTGGCACTACTATGGCCGAACCAAGAATGGGGAAGAAGAAGGAATTTCTGGTTTGGTGAAGTGAAGAATACGGTTTGGTGAGCAAGAATACGAAATGTGCAGAATTTATGATTTTAAAAATGAGTTAGTGAAATTTTTGGAGATTATCTAGTGTGATGAGCTTACAATAACCACTCTAAAACACCTACATGCATCCATTTGATTCTAATGTACCAATGCTCTATTCCATGGGATCTTAATTACCCAAAAAGCCACTAAATCCCTCCTCCATCACTTCTATTACAATTAGGTCCTACAAACTTCCAACTAACTCCCTCCCATTTATTTTCTTATAGAATCAAGTCCTATTATTTTTCTAACCCAATTAAACTATTTTATTTTATTTTATTTATTTATTTTATTTACCCTCAATTAATTTTTCCCAAATAATTAATTTACAATAATTTACACATATAACACACCAATTTAAATCATGCAACATAATATCAATTAATCACTCATGTAAGCAAATTTAATTCAATCCTATAATACATGTAGCTATCAATCACATATAAAAGCATCAAGTAAATCATATAACATGTAATGCGATCAATAACACATAAATACATCAAATAAGTCATATAACAGATATAGAACCAACCCAGTTAAATACTCCTAACTCCAGCTAGGGTTAGAGTTTCCTATTAGGGTTTCACCTAGGATATTACATTCTTGTATTGATGTATATAAGATTTGTTATGCAATGTTTGTTTTGGAAGTGAAATTTATTTGTTTTGACTTCAATTTTAGAGTTTGTGTTTGTACAAAATTTTATGAATCTATATTCAAGATTTTGAAGAAAGAATTTAGGACATGTTGTAGTTTCATGTGTCTAGTTTAAGTAGAAGGAAGAATCAAGGTATTTAGATTTCTGTAGCTCAAGATAGAGCTTGTTTAGCATGTATTGCCGAAGTGAATTTTTAAGCTTCTGCCGTGAACAGTGCACATTAATAATAACCATGAACAATGCACGTGAACAGTTACCGTGAACAGTAAACTCGGGGTTTATTTTTTGGTAGTAGCTTTCTTTCTTATACTAGAAAACACAAATTAAAGACTATAAGAGCATCAATTCGAGCCGAATTCTTCAAAATTTCTTTGGATGATAAAATAAGGTAATTTTCTCAAATTTTCTCTCTAACTTGAATTAAGTTCTTTGTTAGCTAGAATAGTTATTTTTAAGTTGTGGGTGACCTTTTGTGAGCATTAATATCTAATAATTATGGTTAGATTTAGTAGTATAAAGATTTATGATTTTTGGATGAATAGTGATGTGAATAGTAAATTTTTCTCTATAACTATTATTCATCCTCTATTAATGGTTAAATTAATGCTAGAATTTGTTTATAGAGATTCTAAAAAGCTTAGAATTTATGAAGGATTATTTTATGTGATTGTTTTGAGAAACCCTAAATTTTAAAATTTTAGGAATTTTTATTTAGGAGAAAAGAACTCAAGGAATTAAGGATCTTTTGAATTTGAGCAAGAGTTGAGCTTGACTAGAAAGCTTTTTAATGCTAAAAGGTAAGTGTGGATTTCGTTTCATGTGTATGATTCTCCATATTAAAATTTTTGCTAAAGTATATTGTATTCATATATATATGTATATCTTATTTATGAATTCAATTTATTAAAACCCTCCTTAAATAGAATCTTTGAATGTTATAATGACTTGGTTATTTTTCTTGGACCAAGTTCATTAATAAGTCTTTGTTATGCATAATATGATATGTTATTCATTTGTTATGATCTCTTGATCACTTTTAATTATTGTTGAACCAATATTTGATATGTATATCACGGAACATACATTATAGAATGTTTTTCCCAATGAGGGTTAATTCATTGGTCCAATGTGCATAGAGGAAACCTGGCTGATAGGATATAGTATCAGTGTTCCACCTAAAGAGGATCACGAGCTCTAGGCATATGCATGCGCAAACATATGTTCCACGTGAAGGTAACAAGGCTACCCAAACATTATGATATGATATCAATTCTATATTTTGTTTATTTAATAATGTCATTCTTTATAGGCATTTATGTTCTTAAAAATAATCATAATTTGATATTCATATATGTATTATGAAATGATTAGATAGTGCTACCCTTTGTAAGCACTTATGAGATTAATGTATATGTTAAGATTTCTATCTAGTACCCTGGTACATGATCAAGATTTGCTATTTAAGTATTTTATATATATTATCCATTCTGATTGTTCACATCTTACTGAGTTGAAGGCTCACCACTCTTCTATGGATTTCAGGTTCTAGCTTAGCTCGAGAGAAAGTTAATCCTGAAGACAGAGCTTTTTGATTTTCTTCTCCACAAAAAGACTCTTTTATGTAATATTTTTGGATAATAGTTGAATTATATATGTATATGTATTCATGTCTATGAGAGGTATACTCTTAGCAGCTCCGTAGATGTGTGTGATCTTACTTATATTTTTGCTGCCATGGATGGCATTGTAGACTTTTCCTTATTCTATATTGATGTTAGAATTATCTTTTGATCGGGAAGGAACAAGAGAAAATGTCATATCAGGTTGATAAGATATATATAAGATGTGGATGTTTGGCATGATGCTAGTGTGTGTTGTATATTTGATCCAAGTTAGCTAAGGGTTCTACGGGTATATGATGGTCTTATGCCTACCCTTGCCCTAGGAACGTCGCACAATAATAGGTTTCTCAACCATAAGATAGATAGATAGATGTGTAAGTTCCCTAGCATGAATGTCTGATTAAGATAACTACGGAGTGTAGGATTCTATTTCGTCATGTTATGTATTCTTTGGAATAAATTTGTGTTAAACTTGTGTTATGAGTCTAAAGTAACTCTGTTTTCCTTAGCAGTTCAGCGATGCCTCCGAGATGTGGTCGTGGACGAGGTAGAGGACGTGGTAGAGGTCGTCCTAGGAGGGAATTGCCTTCTGATAAGGGTTCAGTAGGTAGAGTAGAAGGTGAGGAGGTTCTTCCAGAGCCACAGGTAGATGTGGTTGGTATGGCTCTGTGATTGGATCAGTTGCAGAGAAATTATGAAGTTTTAGCTGAGTTCATTACTCAGCAAAGAGAGCAACAGGTACCTCCAGTACTAGTAGTTCCAGTTGCTCCAGTGGTTCCTCCACCACCACCACCAGTTGTGCCTTTGGTTGAGGAGGTTTTTTTTGAGCGGTTCTTGAAGCTCAAACCTTCCGAGTATAGAGGAAAGGTAGATCTTGCAGAGTTTCTGGATGAGAATGAAGAAAAGGTTAAGATTTTAAGGATCTCAGACAAGAGAGCCATAGAGTTTGTTGGCTATTTGATGAAAAATGAAGATAAAGACTGGTTCAGGAGGAGTATTCAGGGTAATGCAGATCTTTCTTGGAATCAGTTTAAAGAAAGAGTTATCGAGGAGTTCCTTCTAGAGAGTATGAGGGAGGCTAAAGCTATTGAGTTTGAGAGATTGGTTCAGACTCCTGGTATGACTGTTTCAGAATATGCGAAGAAATTTAGCTAGTTGAGTAGATTCTCTCCAACTTTGGTTCCTACAGAGGTAGCACGAATTCAGAGGTTCCGTAGAGGACTCATAGCTCCGTTGTTTAAATTTTTAGTTGCCCTTAGGTTTGACTCATACTCTAGGCTTGTGGATAAAGCTAGAGTGATTGAGAATAGAGAGATGGAGGTTAGGTCATAAAAGGAAGAGAAAAAGAAGGCGAAAATTGGGAGTTCCTCTAGACAGGTCAGTGGAATGAAGAGTATTGATGTTTCACCTTAGTTTGCTCCCCAAAGTGGATTAGAGTACCTTCAGAGAGATCTCAGTAGAGGTAGAATTCCTCTAGACCAGCACCTCAGATGAGTTATGGTATTGCTAGTTCAACACTACCTAGGACTACTATTCCTCCTTGTCCTATGTATGGTAAGCTTCACAGAGAAACATGTCACTTTGGGACAAGTGCATGCTACGGGTGTGGACAGCAGGGACACTTGCTTAAAGATTGTCCATAACCTTCTTTTGGAGATACACCTCAGACTTCTCAGGCTTCAGTCCAGATGGATAGGAGAGTTGTTGATCAGCAGTCCAACGTAGGCCAAGGTATTTTGGGTAGAGCTACAGAAGGAAGCAGAAGTTCAGCTCAGACAGTTGGTCAGACTGCAGTTCAGACATCTTCAGGCAAAGGTAGAGGGAGAGTATTTGCTTTGACACAGCAAGAGGCACAAACTTCTAACATCTTGGTCACAGGTATTCTTCCGATCCAAGCTTTGAATGCGAGAGTGTTATTTGATTCAGGAGCTTCGCATTCTTTTGTTTCGCCTAGTTTTGCTAAGAAGTTGAATATGCCATGTGTATTACTTAAGAATGCTTTGGTTGTATCTACTCCTTTCGAGGAAGAGATAAAGGTTCAACACTTTTATCCATATTATATAGTTAGCATAGATGGTAAGAGTTTAGAGTTAGATTTGATTGTGTTGCCAGTGCTTGAGTTTGATGTAATTTTGGGCATGGATTGGTTGTCTAAGTTTTATGCATCCATAAATTGTCATAAGAAAAAGTTAGTATTTAAGCCACCTTTGGGTGAGAAATTTGAGTTTCAAGGGAAAAAGAGTGAAGTACCCTATAATGTGATATCGGCTATCGGGGCGAGGAGATTGATGAGGAAAGGTTGCCAAGGAAATTTGGCATACATCCGTGATACTCGCAAGGAAGTGAAAGACTTGCAGCAGATTCTTGTTGTTAGTGAGTTTTCGAATGTATTTCCTGATGAGTTACATGGGTTGCCACCGGATAGAGAAAGTGAGTTCGGTATTGAGTTACTTCCTGGCACTAGTCCAATTTCTATTCCTCCATACCGTATGGCATCAGTAGAGTTAAGAGAATTAAAGACTCAGTTGTAAGAAATGCTTGATAAAGAATTCATTCGACCCAACAGTTCTCCTTAGGGTGCTTCTATGCTCTTTGTGAAGAAGAAGGATGGATCTATGAGACTGTGTATCGATTATAGGTAACTCAATAAAATTACCATTCAAAATAAGTATCCTTTGCCAAGGATAGATGATTTGTTTGACCAGTTGCAGGGTGCTAGTCATTTCTCCAAGATAGACTTGAAGTCTGGTTATCATCAGTTGAGGATTCGGAATGAAGATGTGTCTAAGACTGCTTTCCGAATGAGATATGATCACTATGAGTTTCTAGTGTTGCCTTTTGGATTGACTAATGCTCCAGCTACTTTCATAGATCTCATGAATAGAATCTTCAAGCCATTTTTGGACAAGTTTATTATAGTGTTTATAGATGACATTCTTGTGTATTCTCAGAGTGAGGAAGAGCATGAAGAACATCTTCGGATGGTATTACAGATTTTGAGAGAGCATCAATTGTTTGCTAAGCTTTCAAAGTATGAGTTTTGGCTTGAGAATGTTTGTTTCCTTTTATGAGCAAGGATGGACTCAAGGTTGACCCAAGGAAAGTAGACACCATTCTTAGTTGGCCTAGACCCACCAATGTTTCAAAAGTTAGGAGTTTCTTGGGTTTGGCAGGCTACTATAGAAGGTTTATTTAGGATTTCTCCAAGATTTCAGTTACTTTGACTAAGCTTACTCAGAAGCTAGTAAAATTTCAATGGACAGATGCATGTGAAGGGAGTTCTTACAAGTTGAAGACTTGTCTCATCACGGCACATGTGTTAGCTTTGCCATCAGGTGAAAGAGGTTATGCGGTGTATTGTGATGCTTCGAGAGTAGGGCTTGGTTGTGTGCTTATGCAGCATAGTAGGGTAATAGCTTATACTTTTAGATAGTTAAGAAAGCATGAGGTGAATTATCCGACTCATGATTTTGAGATGGTTGCAGTTGTTTTTGAATTAAAGATATGAAGACATTATATATATGGAGAGAAGTGTGAGATCTTTACAGATCATCAGAGCTTGAAGTATATCTTTCAACAGAAAGACCTAAATCTTAGGCAAAGGAGATGGATGGAGTTACTTAAAGACTATGGTTGTGAGATTTTATACCATCCAGGAAAGACAAATGTGGTAGCGAATGCTTTGAGCAAGAAGTCTTTGGGTAGCTTAGCCCATATTCAGGTGAGTAAGAGACCTTTAGTGAGTGAGGTGTAGAGTTTGCATGATGTAGAGATTAGTTTTGACTTGTCAAATGTAAGAGTGCTTCTAGCATGTTTCCAAGTCAAACCAGTGCTTATTGATCGGATCAGAGAGGCATAAGATAGAGATCCTCAGTTTGTGAAGCTGAAGAGAGATGTGAAAATAAAGAAAGCTCCAGGTTTTGCTATAATAGATGGCATGTTGAGACTTGGCAGTAGAGTATGTATTCCAACAATCAATAGTTTAAGAGATGTGATTCTTAAGGAAGCACATCATTACAACTATAGTGTTCATCTAAGTGCTACAAAGATGACCACGACATCAATAGTACTTATTGGTGGAATGGGATGAAGAAGGATGTGGCAGAGTTTGTAGTAAGATGTTTGACTTGTCAGCAAGTGAAATTTGAGCATCAGAAGCCTTTGGGTCTACTTCAATAGTTGCCACTGCTAGAGTGGAAGTGGAAAAGGATAACTATGGACTTTGTTGTAGGGTTGCCATGGACTTCAAGTGGGCATGACTCGATCTAGGTAATTGTGGATAGATTGACCAAGTCAGCTCACTTCCTGCCAATCAAGACAACCTACACAGCTTCTTAGTATGCATAGATGTAATTTGATGAGATAGTAAGACTCCATGGGATTCTAGTTTCTATTATCTCTGATAGAGGAGCTCAGTTCACATCGAGGTTTTGGCAGAAGCTACAAGAGTATTTGGGTACTCAGCTTGATTTCATCACGGCATTTCATCCCCAGACAGATGGGCAATCAGAGAGGACCATCCAAACTTTAGAAGACATGTTGAGAATGTGCACTCTAGGCTTTGGAGGTAATTGAGATAAACATTTGCCTTTGATAGAGTTTGCCTATAATAATAGCTACCATTTTACCATCAAGATGGCTCCTTATAAGGTTTTGTATGGTAGAAAGTATAGATCTCCTTTATGCTGGGATAAAGTGGGAGAGAAGTATGTTGAAGGGCTTGAATTGATTCAGTATACAGCAGAAAAGGTCTATATCATCAGAGAAAGATTGAAGACTACTTTCAGTAGGCAGAAGAGCTATGCCGATCCTAAGAGAAAAGATCTTCGTTTCATGGTTGGTGACTTTGTGTTTTTGAAAGTCTCACTTATGAAAAGAGTTCTAAGATTTGGTAAGAAAGGTAAGCTATTTCTGAGGTACATTGGGCCATTTAAGGTGTTGGATAAAGTTGGAGAAGTCTCTTACAGATTACCCTTGTCACCTCACTTGGACAATGTGCATCCAGTCTTTCATATTTCCATGCTTCGAAAATATGTTGTTGATCCTTTCCATGTGTTGCAAACTCAAGAGGTGGAATTCCAGCAAGACTTGGCTTATGAAGAGGTTCCAGTAGCCATCATTGATAGGATGATCAAGAAGCTAAGGAATAAAGAGATAGCAATGGTTAAAGTCTTATAGAAGAACCAAGTTATAGAAGAACCAAGTTATGGAAGAATGCACTTGGGAGAGTGAGTTAAACATGCAAGCTAAGTATCCCCACTTATTTCAAGTTTAAGGTAAATTCTTTAAATTCGATGATGAATTTTGTTAAGGGGGGAGAATGTAATACCTAAGATTTCTTTTGCTTGTATGTATTCTGAAATTCTTGTATTGATGTATATAAGATTTGTTATGGAATGTTTGTTTTGGAAGTGAGATTTGTTTGTTTTGATTTGAATTTCAGAGTTTGTGTTTGTGCAAAATTTTATGAATCTATGTTCAAGGTTTTGAAGAAAGAATTTTGGAAATGTTATAGCCTCATGTGTCTAGTTTAAGTAGAAGGAAAAATCAAGACATTTAGACTTCTGTAGCTCAAGATAGAGCTGGTTTAGCATGTACTGCTGAAGTGAATTTTTCAGCTTCTGTTGTGAACAGTGCACATGAATAGTAACTGTGAACAGTGCACGTAAACAGTAATCATGAACAGTACACGTAAACAGTAACCATGAACAGTAAACTTAGGGTTTATTTTTTGGCAGTAGCTTTCTTTCTTATGCTAGAAAACACAAATTAAAGAATATAAGAGCATCAATTCGAGCCAAATTCTTTAAAATTTCTTTAGAGGAAAAAATAAAGTAATTTTCTCAAATCTTCTCCCTAGCTTGAATTAAGTTTTTTGTTAGCTAGAATAATTATTTTTAAGTTGTGGGTGATCTTTTGTGAGTATTAATGGCTAATAATCATTGTTAGATTTAGTAGTATGAAGATTTATGATTTTTGGATAAATAGTAATGTGAATAGTAAATTTTCTCTATAACTATTATTCATCCTCTATTAATGGTTAAATTAATGGTAGAGTTTGTTTATAAAAACTCTAAGGAGCTTAGAATTTATAGAGTATTATTTTATATGATTGTTTTGAGAAAACCCTAAATTTTAAAATTTTAGGAATTTTTATTTAGGAGAAAAGAACTCAAGGAATTAAGGATCTTTTGAATTTGAGCAAGAGTTGAGCTTGACTAGAAAGCTTTTTAATACTAAGAGGTAAGTGTGGATTTCGTTTCATGTGTATGATTCTCCATATTAAAATTTTTGCTAAAGTATATTATATTCATATATATATGTATATCTTATTTATGAATTCAATTTATTAAAACCCTCCTTAAATAGAATCTTTGAATGTTATAATGACTTAGTTATTTTTCTTGGACCAAGTTCATTAATAAGTCTTTGTTATGCATAATATGATATGTTATTCATATGTTGTGATCTCTTGATCACTTTTAATTATTGTTGAACCAATACTTGATATGTATATCACGGAACATATATTATAGAACGTTTTTCCCAATGAGAGTTGATTCATTAGTCCAATGTGCATATAGGAAACCTGGTTGATAGGGTATAATATCAGTGTTTTACCTAAAGGGGATCATGAGCTCTAGACATATTCCTGCGCAAACATATGTGCCATGTGAAGGTAGCAAGGCTACCCAAACGTTATGATATGATATCAGTTCTATGTTATGTACCCTAGTACATGTTAAAGATTTGATATTCATATATGTATTATGAAATGATTGGATAATGCTACCCTTTGTAAGCACTTATAAGATTAATTTATATATTAAGATTTCTTTCTAGTACCCTGGTACTTGTTAAAGATTTGTTATTTAAGTATTCTATATATATTATCCATTCTAATTGTTCATATCTTACTGAGTTGAAGGCTTACCACTCTTCTGTGCATTTCAGGTTCTAGCTTAGCTCGAGAGAGAGTTAATTCTGAAGACAGAAGTTCTTGATTTCCTTCTCCACAAGAAGACTCTTTTATGTAATATTTTTGGATAATAGTTGAATTATATATGTATATGTATTCATGTCTATGAGAAGTATATTCTTAGAAGCTCCGTAGATGTGTGTGATCTTATTTATTCTTTTGTTGCCATGGATGGCATTGTAGACTTTCCTTATTCTATATTGATATTAGAATTATCTTTTGATCGTAAAGGAATAAGAGGAAATATCATATCAGGTTGACAAGATATATATAAGATGTGGATATTTGGTATAATGCTAGTATGTATTGTATATTTGATCCAAGTTAGCTAAGGGTTCTACAAGTATATGGTAGCCTTATGCCTACCCTTACCCTAAGACCGTCATACCAATGATTTTGGGGTGTGACACTCACATTTGTTATTTTATCATATTAAGTTACATATATTGAATTTTCAGAATTTATTTTATAGGTATTTGATGTTATGATATTTAATTTGATGTTTATTTTATGATTAGGTTAAGTGAGAAAATGTTATATTATAGCCTAATTATGGACTAACTAATTATTAATTTTTAGGTCTAAATAATTAATTTAATAGTTAAATAATTATAACTGTTCATTTGACTATGTGATGGATGTACCAAATTAAATTATAAAGGATATAAATTTATCATTTTCCTATCCATTATGTTTTACGCTAACCATCGAAAAGATTAAACCATTATAAAGTTATCGTAAAAAAAAAGGTTAAGGGAGAGAAATAAATTTATTTCTGAAGTTTGCAAGATGTTAATTGCTTCAAATCGATCAGATATGTTTTATATGATTTATTGTGAGAATTATACATATTTAAAATTCTGTGATTCATGAATTGATTAGGTTAATTTAATTATTTCCCCTTAAGATATTTTTACACTCTTCATATAACATATATTATGTATTACCTATATAAAAAAATTAATATCGATTATCTCTCACTTATATAAAAAGAGGAGGTATTATTCGTGATAAATAGTAAAAGAACACCTTTGACTTTTTTCTTTTTATTATATTTATATACTTATTGTTTTTTACATGTACAAATTTATAGATTTAACATTTTAGCTTTCAAAATTTCTAATATATATTTGCATTATATTAATTATATTATAAATTTATTGATATAAAATTATGAATTTTCATATTTTTAAATTGATAATTATATAATTTTTACAAGATTACCAATTGTATTCTTAATAATAATTAATTTTATATTTATAATTTTATTATTTTTAACTTTCTTATTAAATTTTACTTAAAATGGTTTAAATCATAGCTATTGGAGAATAATAAAAAATGTATTAATTATAAATTATTTAATTTTATTACTATTATTGTTATTTATTTTTTATTAAATTTTACATAAAATAATACAAATTATATTGATTTAAAATATCTTATTAGATTTATTGAGTATAAATATTTAACATAAATAATTATCTTCTTATTCTTTTCACTCCATATTATATAGTTGAATATTTAATTTAATTTTTTGTAATTAAAAATAAAAATTTTAACTAATAAATAAAGTCAAATTTTAAAAAATAAAATAACAAACCATTAAAATTATATTTTTATAAAAATTTTAATAAATAAAATTACAAATTTAAAAAAAAAAATTTAAAAAAAATTAAAATGACCCCATAAAAAGCATGCACGGTTGAAATTAGCTAGAAGAAAAAAAGAAAAAAATATTTAAAGCCAAAAAAGTATATATATTTTGATACCTATGTAAAAATAAATTATGACTTTGACTATTCACCATAAATAATATATTAACCATCTAATTTTACCACTTCTTATATATTTACTTTTTTATTTTTTTATTTTTTCCTTTTATTTCGTTACAATTTACAAATATATTATTATTTCTTTTATATATTATTAGATATTATAAATTTGCCTTTTCTTATTTTATTCATTTTAGATTAACTTTCAACTTTAAAATTATTATTACTTATTAGTTTATTTGTTCCTTTTAAGTTTTAATTAAAATTAATGATATAATAAAATTATAATTATTATATAAATTTTATTTAGAACAAAATATTTTTAATAAATAATAATTCTATATATTTTTATTATGATTATTATAAAATTATCAATTTGAATCATTATGTTAAATTTTATATTCATGATGTATAGATATATAAATAAGTGATTTTAAAAGATAAAAAATATTTATAATATATTTGTAACACCTGAGATTTTTTTTTACTTGTATGTATTTTGAAATTCTTGTAATGATCTATATAAGATTTATTATGGAATGTTTGTTTTGAAAGTAAGATTTGTTTATTTTAATTTGAATTTTAGAGTTTGTGTTTGTGTAGAATTTTGTGAATTTATATTCAAGATTTTAAATAAAGAATTTAGGATGTATTGTAACCTCATGTGTCTAGTTTAAGTAGAAGGAAGAATCGAGACATTTAAACTTTTGTAGCTCAAGATAGAGATGGTTTAACATGTGCTGCCGAAATTTTTTTTTTTTAGCTTGTGTTGTGAACAGTGCGCGTAAACAGTGTTATAAACAGTGCACGTGAACAGTAAATTTGGGATTTTCTGACAGTAACTTCTTTTCAAACTTCATTTTTCTTTCTTTATTCTTCTCTCTTCTTTTCCATTTCCTATTCCTCTCAATCACAAGTTTTTTTTTTTTTTCATTTCTAAGGTTTTAATACTCCAATTAAGCCTTATTAATGTTACAAAACACAAATTAAAGACTATAAGAGCATCAATTCAAGCCAAATTCTATAACATTTCTTTAGAGGAGAAAATAATGTAATTTTCTCAAATCTTCTCTCCAGCTTGAGTTAAGTTTTTTGTTAGCTAAAATAGTTATTTTTAAGTTGTGAAATCTCTTTTGTAAGCATTAATAACTAATATTTATGGTTAGATTTAATAGTTATGAGAATTTATGATTTTTGGATAAATAGTACTGTGAATAGAAAATTTTCTCTATAACTATTATTCATCATCTATTAATGATTAAATTAATGTTATAATTTGTTTATAAAGACTCTAAGGAATTTAGAATTTATGAATGATTATTTTATGTGATTGTTTTGAGAAAATCCTAAATTTTTTAATTTTGGGGATTTTTATTTAAGAGAAGAGAACTCAATAAATTAATAATATTTTTAGATTTGAGTAAGAGTTGAGCTTGGCTATAAAGTTTTTTGGTGCTAAGAGGTAAGTGTGAATTTCGTTTCATGTGTATGATTCTCCATATGAGAATTTTTGCTAAAGTATATTATATTTATATATATGTATATGTTATTTATGAATTCAATTTATTGAAACCCTTCTTAAATAGAATTTTTGAATGTTGATAATGACTTGGTTATTTTCCTTGGACCAAGTTCATTAATAAGCCTTTATTATGCATAATATGATATATTACTCATATGTTGTGATCTCTTGATCACTTTTAATTATTGTTGAACTAATACGTGATATGTATATCGCGGAACATATATTATATAACGTTTTTTCCAATGATAGTTAATTCATTGGTCCAAATGCACAGAGAAAATCTGACTGATATGATATAATATCATTATTCCACCTAGGGGGGGATCACGAGCTCTAAGCATATATCTGCGCAAGCATATGTGCCACTTGAAGGTAGTAAGGCTATCCAAACATTATGATATGATATCAGTTTAATGTTATGTTTATTTGATAATGACATTTTTTATAGGCATTTATGTTCTTAAAAAGAATTATGATTTGATATTCATATATGTATTATGAAATAATTGGATAGTGCTACCATTTGTAAACACTTATGATATTAATGTATATGTTAATATTTCTTTTTAGTATCTTGGTACATGTTTAAGATTTGCTATTTAAGTATTCTATATATGTTATTCATTCTGATTGTTCACATCTTACTGAATTAAAGGCTCATCACTTTTCTATGGATTTCAGGTTCTAACTTAGCTTGAGAGAGAGTTAATTCTGAAGACAGAGCTTATTGATTTCTTTCTCCGCAAAAAGACTCTTTTATGTAATATTTTTGGATAATAGTTGAATTATATATATGTATTCATGTCTATGAGAAGTATACTCTTAGAAGTTCCGTAGATATGTGTGATGTTGCTTATTTTTTTGCTGTCATGGATGACATTATAGACTTTCTCTTGTTTCATATTGATGTTAAAATTATCTTTTGATCGGTAAGGAACAAGAGGAAATGTCATATCAGGTTGATGAGATATATATACGATATGAATGTTTAGGATGATGCTAGTATATGTTGTATGTTTGATTCAAGTTAGCTAAGGGTTCTATCGGTGTACGGTGACCTTATACCTATTCTTACCTTAAGATTGTCGCACCGATAGTTTTGGGGTGTGACAATATTAATTTTCAAGATAATAGTATAATTAAAATTTAAAATTTTATGTAGTGAATATATAATGAAAATAGATAATAAAATGTTAAAATATGAAGTTGTTAATAAAATTAGGGACATGATTATTAAATTTAAAAATAATTCTATCAAAATTTTCCTCTCATTAATAGAAGATTAATATTAATTTATTTTTAATTACTTGAGTGCAATTGACACTAATAAAATTTTAAATAAGACTATAATTAAAGCTAAAAACCGTATGTTATAATTAAAAAAAATTGAAAAGATGGAAGAAAATTCAGTAAATTTACCTATTTAGTCAATTTAGAATAAAAATTATTATAAAAATCAAGTTATCATTTTTATTATTAAATTTATTTTTTAATAAAGATAAAGAAATTAATTTATATGATAAAATCTAAATGATATTAATTTAGACGATTGAAACTTAAAAATTGTTACTAAATCAATGTCTTATGGGACAGTTAAAAAAGGTTAAGTAATTTTAGTTATTATTATTATTTTTAAATTTTTTGAAAATTAAAGTGTTATTTTTCATGGTTTTGTGAATCTAAAAATTATAAAATTGTAAATTAAAATTTAAAATTTATGAATGTAACATTTACGATTAATTTATAATTTTGTAATATTTTTATTATAAAATACAATAAATAGATATATATAAAATATATTATAGAAAAAAGTTTTCGTCTAGTTTTTCAATAAATCAGATTCATTAAACGACTTGATGTCGATTTCGAATAGAGCGTATTTCTCGTTGATGTGTAATTATAATTATGAGGTTAAATATTATTATTTTAATAATTTGGTCAATGAAATTTAGGTGTAAAACTAATTTTTTATTAAAAAAAATAAATTACTAAAATTTTTTTGACATTTGTTGCAATTAACTCTTTAATAACTACTATTTCAAAATTATGTTTTTATCTTTCAAAATTTATCTATAAAATTATAAAATTCTTTTAACATACTTTTAGTTCGTATAATAATAATAATTTATAATTTATTAAAATTCTTGAATTATTATAATATAAAGTAATTTTTTAATTAAGATTAACTTAGAAATAATCTTAATATTTTACTTGTATTTATTATGTCCGGTAAAACAAAATATTATCTTTTATTCAAGAAAAAAAAACTAATAATTAGACAGTAGAAATTAATATATTAATAATTCATGTATAATTTTTTTATATATTTCAAATAGATATAGAACACTGGAAGAAAGAAAGTTGATGTATAAATATTAAGAGTATGTTTAGTAGAATGTTAGGCCATCTCCAATGGGACTGCAAAATGGTGTATAACACTATTTTGCAGTCCATTTTAATCTCCAACTCAACTGCATTTTGCAGTGCAAAATGCAGTTGATGAACAGTAAAACACCATCATCAACGCCAATTTTTTTTTTTTTTTTTTTTTTTTTTGTATAAAAAATTTATAATTAAAATAAATATTTTACAAGTCATTTTTTTTTTTACTTTTATTCTAAATAATATATAAATAGTAAATGTGTCATTTTAATTAATAAATTATTATAATTTAATTTATTAGATTATTACTTTGCTAAATTGATAATTAATTTTTTTTAATAAATATGTAAATTATA
>CANXYC010288082.1:0-11811 GCA_948193065.1 Aleurites moluccanus | reverse complement strand
TATATATATATATATATATATATATATATTAAATTTTACTGAAACTAGAATGATATCTAATGGCATAATTAATGGTTGTGATATTGGAAATGACAAAGATAACATTATTGTCACTGTTACTGATAAATGTTAAGATGTAATTGTGGCTTGGTATGTATATATAGAAGTGTTTTACATGACTGTATTATGATTGTGAAGCTGAGGGTATAAGGATGGTGAATTATTGGGAGTGTAAATTTTTATGCAAGCTGTGAAATTTTGAAAGACTCAGTTTTGAGTTGGAAATTATATGAAAAATACAGAGGAAACTCAGTCAAAATTTCTGTAAGAATAATATCTGATAATTGGAATTTGTGTATAAATGAATAAGTTTAATGTACAAATGATTAATAATTGGATTGTTAACAGGTTCTATGGGTATCCAATGACCTTAAGTTTACCCGTGCCCTAGGACCGTTGTGTTCCAAAGGCGGGACGTGATAAAGTTGCCCATCGATTTACGGCTTAAAGCATCTGCAACTATATTTGTTTTCCCCGGATGGTAAAGAATATGACAATCATAGTCTTTCACTAATTCCATCAATCTTCTTTGACGTAAATTTAAATCTTTATGCTGCAGAATGTACTAAAGGCTTTTATGATCAGTATAGATCTCACACTTTTCACCGTATAAATAGTGTCTCTAGATTTTCAAGGCAAAAATCACAACAACCATTTCCAAATCATGGGTGGGGTAATTCAACTAATGTTTTTTCAATTGTCGGGAAGCATAAGCAATTACCTTCCCATTTTGCATCAACACACAACCCAAACCCACTATGGAAGCATCACAATTCATAGAAAATCCTCCCATTCCATATGTCAATGCAAGTACCGTAGCAGTAGTGAGACATGTCTTGAGTTTCTGAAAACTCTCCTCACAAGAATCATCCCACTGGAATTTAACTTACTTCCTAGTCAATTTGGCTAATGGAGCAGCTATCTTGGAGAAATCTTTAATAAATCTCCTACAATAACCCATCATTCCAAGGAAACTCTAGATTTCTGTAATATTCGTCGGTTGAGGCCAATTTGCAACTACTTTTACTTTCTTAGGATCCACTTTAATCACATCTTTACCAATAATATGTCCTAAGAAACACATTTCATCCAACCAGAACTCACATTTTGATAGCTTAGCATACAATTTGAATTCTCTCAATGTCTGTAATACAATTCTCAAGTGTTCTTCATGCTCTTCCCGACTCTTGGAATAGACAAGTATATCATCTATGAACACGATAATAAATCTATCCAAGAAAAGTTTGAACACTCGGTTCATTAAATCCATAAATGCTATAGGAGCATTAGTTAACCCAAATGGCAGCACCAAGAACTCATAATGCTCATATCAGGTTTGAAAAGTTATCTTTAGTACATCCTCTTTTCGAATTCTCAATTGATGATAGCCTGATTGAAGATCAATTTTTAAAAAATGACTATCTCCCTGTAACTAATCAAGGAGATCATCGATTCTAGGCAAATGATTTTTATTCTTCACAGTCACTTTATTCAACTGCCTATAGTAAATACACATACGGAGCATTTCATCCTTCTTCTTCACAAATAAAATAGGTGCTCCCTACTTTGAACTACTAGGCCGAATAAAGCCTTTATCCAACAACTCCTGCAACTGCACCTTCAACTCAGTAGGTGCCATATGATAAGGCGGAATATAAATTGGATCAGTCCCCGGATACACATTAATCTCAAACTCAATTTCTCGCTCTGGTGGTAATCCAAACAAGTCTTCAGGAAACACATCCGGGAACTCATTTACTATTGGAATCTGGTCTAACCCCTTATCATTCACTAGAGTATCAACTACATTAGCCAAGTGGAGTAGCAGAAATTATGCAGGCTAAAATGCTCTCCTTTTCACCCTGAAAGACAAAGACTGGTTGTCTTTCAATTATGAACTCTATTTTCTTCCCAAACCAATCAATGATAGCACAATGTAGTGACAACCAATCCATTCCCAAAATTTCATCCATCTCCAGTATAGGCATTTCTAACAAGATCACGCCTCTTTAGTTGTTTAATATTTTTTTTAGGTTCAACGTGAAGTTAGCAGTGGTTCAAAAGGTTTTCTCCTTCAGCTATTAGAATCAGTCTTTTGTGACATGTAAAGCTCTATGTGTGACTTATCTATTGTCTTCTAAAGTGCTCTATGGTGTGTGTAAAGTTGTGACTAGAAGATGTTTAAGTTATTATATAATTAACGTTAAGTTGCTAAACTAATATGTGTATTAATATATATTTATATATGTGTTTGATTATCAAATATTGGAGTACTGAACTTGATTGTGACAAATATGTGAATGGTGGTGAGAAACAAATAAAATAAGGATGATATGAAAATAAATATGATAGGATAGCAGGGTTCAATGGGTGTTGGTCGTATTAATAGTTCCTATATACTAGGATCATCATGTTTCAAATTTTAGGACGTGAAAATAGTTGCGCCATAACCCTATTATATGACAATTATGGTTATCATCTTGGTGGTTTTTTCATTCAGGGAGGTTTCAGACTAACTACAGGTACTAGAAGCCTTATGTTTACTCATTCTCTAGTTCCGGTCACGTGTCCTTGGGATCGGGGTGTGACAAAGATAGTATCAAAGCCAAGGGCCTTGCGACATGTGGTATATTTTGAGTTGAGAAGTCGTAGCTGATCTAAGTTATGGCAGCATACAGGGCATAGGAACCTATCACATATTATTGAGTATTTTTTGCCTTTAATTTTATATTGCTCTTAGAGTATGATTTCTTAATGTTACTTGTGTTTGTGTGTACATACGAGATGCTCTCATTAGTGGGATAGATTTAATTTTTTACTGTACTTGTTACTCATATTGAAAGGATAAATGATAGACTATTTGTTTAAGTAAAGTTTAAGGTAGTAGGCATTTGTTTAAGTAAAGTTTAAGGTAGTAGGCATTGATTTCACGCTATAGAGCATTTATGCGTACATAGTCTCAAAAGTTGAAAATGAAAACTCGAGGATAATTAGCACCAATAATCACTAAACTTTTACCCTTTTTCTATTATAATCACTAACTGGAAAAAAGTTATCGATTGATCACTATACTTCGAAAATTATTTCACCGGATGACACCTTATTAGATTTTTTTATCGTATCGGAACACGTGGCAGCCATGTCAGTATAGTACATAGAATCGGATGGACACGTTAGCATAGTACATTTCTTTATTTTAATCACTAACCTTTCACAATTTTTCTATTTTGACCACTAAACTTTCAATATTTTTTGCTTAAGAATTTATATCTTTGATTATACCATTTTCAAAATACAATAAAACACCCATTTAATTTTAAAAAAAAAAACACAAATTGTGTTATTATTAATATTAACTCAAGCATAACTAAAACTATATGGATTAAAACACATAGAGGATCAATAACCATCTTGCATATACTTGCCTATATAAAAACTTCCATAATCAGGATCCAAATTATAATGAAAATAAATTAATTAGATCTAAAATATCATCAAATCTTAGATTAATCTACAAAACTGTAATTGAATTGTTTTCACGATCTGAGAAAGGTTGCTCGAGAATAACAAGAAGTTGATATGATGATCAAAATAGGTAAAGAAAGATCCATGTATCGAAAATACCAAGGAGAACAAGGAGAGAGAAAGGGTGAGACAAGAAAGCACGGGAGGCGATTGTGGTATTGGAGGTTGGGATTGTGATTAATACTGAGGATCATGATTATAGTGATTTTGATATGGGCAAGTATATGCAAGATGTTTGTTGATCCTCTGTATGTTTTAATTCATATAGTTTTAGTTATACTCGAGTTAATATTAGTAATAATAAAATTTGTGTTTTATTTTTAAATTAAATGGGTGTTTTATTATATTTTGAAAATGGTTTAATCAAAGATATATATTCTAAAGAAAAAAAATAGAAAGTTTAGTGGTCAAAATAAAAAAATGATGAAAGTTTAGTGGTCAAAATAGAAACATGGTGAAAGTTTGGTGATCAAAATAAAAATAAAAAACGTATTATGATGACGTGTCCATCCAATTCAGTGTAATGTGCTGAAGTGGTGTCACGTGCTCCTATCCAACAAAAAATTTGACAGAGAATCATTCGGTGAAATAATTTTCAAAGTATAGTGATTAGTCGACAATTTTTTTTCGGTTAGTGATCACAATAGAAACACGATAAAAGTTTAGTAATCATTAGTGCTTATACCTAAACATGGTTTCGAAGTTCACATCTACTAGGAGATATTCTATAAAAGTAAGTTATGATTGGGAGTAACACTAGATAGATGTGAATTGATGGACCAATCGATTTAAGGTAGGGAATCAAAATGAGCAGTGGAAGTGTGGTAAACTTGTTTTGTAGTGAAATGTAGGATATGATATGAAAATTTGAGGATAAATTTTATTAAAAGGGAAAGAATTATAACATATGTATTTTTAAATATTTTTAAAATCATATTTTATGAGAATTTATATTTATTTTAATGAGACTTAAATATAATGAATATAAAAAAAAATAGATTTAATATTATTTTAATTTAGATTTTTAAATTTGAATGAATTATTCAATTAATTATTTAAATAACTATTTATATATTCATTTATTTACTTGGTTAATCCTTTAAATTATATTATTCTAGATTATATTTAGATACTCATTTTTTAATTGATTTTTAGTTATTAAGATTTTAAAAATATTAAAAATTAATTATAATTTTTATTATTACAAGATATTAATTATTATGGAAATTTAGTAAAATTATAGAAGAAGAAGAGTTTAATAAAAATATATAATTGTCTTTCGAGAGGTTCAAACTTGGGAGTGAAGCACAGGAAGGCAGAGCTCTTACTGCCAGGCTATTCCCTCTTATTGCTAACTTAAATCAATTAAATTATATTTAATATATGAATTGATTTAATTAATTAATTTATTTATTTGAGTTGGTGAACTCTGATTGGTGGTTCTTTCTATCAGCCAATCAGAGTCTACTAATGGGGCGGAGAGAGAGAAACATTCAAAAAGAGAGAGAAAGAGAGAAAGGAAGGGGTGGTGACCCCGATCCGCACACCTTTGATAGATGATGGCTATCACCACCTTCCCCACTAACAAGGCTATCCTCCAACGAGTCAATGGACACCAGAATCATTATGGTACGTCGTTGAACAACATAGAACACACTGTTTAAAGGTTTTCAGACGATTTTGAGCTCTGACTCTGATTCTGGAAATTTCCCAAGTTTTTTTCGGCGGTTCTTGGTATCATTTGAAAGCTCTCTTCATGAGCTTCCCTTTGATACATGTCCCGATCGGTAAGAGCTTCAGATGACAACAGAATCAAGGAGAATATTCGGTCATCTGCGCCATTCGAGGCATTTTTCGATGAAAATATAAAGAGTGAGTCGACACCGTCGCCACCATTGGAATAATTGGCTTATGATCTACATAATGGTGTTAATGACACCGCCAGCAGCCATCGCCAATGGCGTCGTGTCGCCGGCCAATCACCGGCGAGTAGACCCACGAGCTGCCAGTGATCCAAAAATTCCAACATACTATTTTTCTTGTGTATGATGCAATTTCGAAACTAGTTTGGGCGAATTCGACTTTGATAATCCCATAATTCTTCTCCTGTAATTCAGTTGTGATATTTAAAACCCATAATTATATGATTTAATATTTATTACCTATATTTTTTGCTAAATAGAATATTGGTGGTTAATATAAATTTTATCAGTTATGTGATAGGAATTAAATTTTTGGAATCCAAGATTGTTAGATATTTCTAATATAAAAATCGAGTGAAATTCTTCACGTGAATTATTTGATACATGTATACACATATGGGAACCATATTAAATAATTTAAGCTCAATTTATAGATTTACATATGAGAGCTATAATTTATGTGTGATTTAAGATAATTGAAAGATTTGAATTAATTTTATTGGACAATAGAAGATAAAAGTTCCTTTTATACAACTCGAATTGATATATATAATTAAATTGAATGAATTTAAATGGGTCTAAAGAAGATAACGTTATTTATCGAAGTACTTATACAAAAGATTTTTATGAATTTTATATTGTTTAGTTAGGAGACCTAGGATGGATTACAAAACTATTATGGATTGTTGAGAGCTATGTGGACCTGATTCATCCTTGTTGATTATCTAAATTTAGAAAGTCATTTAAGGGGATATATAGGCAGCCTTCAGGTACGGTCTGAAAATTATGATAGACATAATTATTTGTATTGATGTTGGAGACCCAAAAAGGATCATTGAGATGATGATGATTATTGTGATTATTTAGAAGTGTTGTTTTTTCTATTACAGCTGGGGAATGTTATAGTTTTAGGGAAGGTTCTATCGAAATTTAGGCAGATCAATTAGGAAAAGTTAAGTCGTTCTTGCATGGTGGGTGAAACTTCCTAATATATTTTCCTGTTTTTCATGCATCACGTACCTTATTTGAGCATTTTGACATGTGTTTGTTTTACAAAGATTCATGTTGTATATTATTTGTGGTTGTTGTATAGGAATAGGATGACATATGATCACTTAGGTTGTGATATGGATTTGATGTGATAATTATGACTTGATGAGCTATGACTGGTGTATGATGGCTTGGGGCCTTGCTCATCGCCTAGTGTTATTGCCAGTAGGGTTGGCATTTCTTGGTTTAGTCTAGAGATGGCTGGAACCCTATGTTTAAATATAAGATACAATATTTAAAATCAAAGAATCAGGTATGAGAGATTGACTCTCCATATTGAGGTTTAGTAAGGTTATATGGACTAATTCCCATCCTTATTTGATTACTTGCATATTTGTTTGTTCAACATACTTAATGAGCCTCCTTCATAATAAAATCAGTAGGTCGCACCAACTTATGTATTTGTTAGTATTACCTACTTTGTTGAAACATTTACATTTACCTCTATCTTTTATGTTTTAAGGCAGTGTAGATATTTTGATTAAACTCGGTTATGTATGTATTTTCGTATTTGTTGTAATTAATTTAGAGCTCTGTATGATTATTTTATGTTGAATTCGTTGTTTTTATTTTAATTTCTTGGAAGTTTGAGTTGTCTAGCTAAATAATATTTAGGCTTCCCCGTTGGATTAGCAATGTAATACCCTATAAAAGCCTACCATGATTTTATGATTAAAGTTCTCGGTATATGTTTGAAATCATCGAAATGACTAAAGATAATTTTAGAGACTCAGTTAGAATGAAAATGAAATTTTTTTTCTAAAATTGTCAGTGTCGATATCGCTACTACAAAAATAGCAGTCCGGTCGACAGATGAATTTATGATTCTAACTAGGGGTAAATGATGATGTATATACATGTGAAATATAGTAAAAAGAAAGAGGTGAAAAATGTTTAGGAATAATGAAAAAGTAAGCAATGACAAAACCATAAATAAATGAAACTTTAGGGGTATAGTAGAATTTGGACTGTCTGAGTTTCAGAACGGCTCTGAAACTATTTTTATTATAAAGTATAAATAAAAATAAGATGTTTAAATATTCACTTTGAAATCCAAATTTCAGCAGAACTGTCAGAATAAATTACAGAAGGAAATGTGGCAAAAGCATAATTTAAGGAAAGTTGAAGGACCAAAGTAAAATTTGCCAAATGTGACTTACTATATAAGCTAGCCTAAGAAATTTTTTGGCCATTCTTCTTCTCTTCTTGTTCGAAAATTTCCCTTCTATTTTCCATCTATTTTCCTTCAATTTTGTTAAGGAAAATCCATGGAAACTTGATTCAAATCACATATTTGTTATCCTCCATCCATTTGCAATCATGGAAATCAAGAAAATTCAAAGAAACAAACATCTTGGAGATTTCGGGCATTTCATCATTTTGAGGTAAAATGATGTTTTGTTTGATTTTATGATTGATTTAGGATTATTAGATGTTAGTTAGATTGGGTAATATGTTTAATTGCATCAATTGATGCATATAACATTTTCCCCAATTTTCAAACCCTAAACCTAATTTGTATGAATTGGCTATGTGAAATTGGATTAGTATGTATAAATTGAGTGTAGAATATGTTAATTGGAAGTTAATTGATAAGTAATTTATGGTTGGTTTGTTGTAGAAAATCCATTTAAAGAAATTTGCCAATTTTGCCTATTTTGAAGAATTGGAGGCAAATCAATTTTGGTGGCTAATTTGAAGTGTTAGGTGAGTCTTTTATGCACCATTTAACATACCTAAAGTGTTAAAATGTCAATTGAAAACTTGCTCCAAAATGCCATGTTTGGCCGAAACTCTAATTGGCATTTTTGCCTAGTTTTTGCTTTGTTTTCCTTTGGTTTCCTAAGCCAATTTGATCCATTTAATGTTGTTTATTATTGTGTATATAATGTCTATGGAATTGCCTATAATGTGTGTTGTTATTGATAATTGGGGTAATATTAGAGTTGCACCAAAACCTTACCAAACTGTCATTTTATTGTTGCACACTAAGTGTTCAATAATGTCACGACCTATTTCCGGATCGCGACGGTCCTAGGGCATGGGAGATGCCAATGGCGATCGATACCTGTAGAACCCAATATCACATGCATAATCTATAAATCACAATATATAATCAATTTTAGATAGTTACCATTCATTATGTAATTTCTTCTATAATTTACTGCAATTAGCTGTGATAATCAATACATCATATAATCATCATATAACTCTTAATATCATCACAACATATATACATGTTCATTTCCTAGCTAACCTGTACATACCCCATGGAGCAGTTAGATGATGAACATCAAAATATAAAATGCAAAATATATATATACATCAATGATGGCAAGCAGAAATCCTCGGATGACTGACGATAGGATTCTGCAATCTACTCCTCTCCTGAAATGGGTAAACAAGCAAAGAGTGAGTATATAAGATACTTAGTAAATCTAATATGCATTGCCAATAAATATAAGGTTAACAGAAGATCCAATGATATCAAAAGCTCGATATAAACAATTTACAGAAACAGTGACAAAAAGTGATAGAATAGGCCAATAAAGATGTCACAGGCTTGGTGCAATAAGGAAAGGCAGATAAAGGGATGGATTATATGAAATCATATGTAATATCTGCCATTTTGTAGTGTTTTTATTGATTTTGTATGTTTGGAGAATTTATTAATTTTAAATGAGAATGTTTGAGAATTTCAGAAATTTTGATTTGCTTCAGTTACAGAAATTTTATGATAATAATTTTATGTTCTTAAAATATAAGTTGATAAGGTGTAAAACATGAAAGTTGTAAGTTTATATCTTCATTATAATTCTATAAAATGGTTTGGCAAAATTCTGTGTGTGTGATGAGTTGTGTCTATTTGAGCAAGGATGATCTAGTTGAGAGTTTCTGCAAGGATATAGTGTTTGTTTGAAATTACTGGGAATGACTGAGATAGAATTAGCTAAAGGTGTGAACATAAAAAATGTTACTTTGTGTGTTTTGAATACTACTGTAAAATTTCAGAATTTTTGGATAAGTGTATCTCAGTGTAGAGTGGGTTTTATCAGACCTGTTCGGAGAGATTGTAAGGCAGCAAGTCTGGGTGACATTTGGAGAGTCACCATGGTCTGTGTGTTTGTCCTTTTGATTTGAAATTTTGATATGTTGTGCCCCTACATGTTGATTGTAAGTGATAAAAAGAATTAGTAAGTTTAGATATTTGTAGCTCATTTGCGAGTTGGCTAAGTGTGAGATGTCCAGGCAGGGTTTTAACTTAGAGGGATTTTGTTATGGCGAGCCAGCAAAATGAGAGGAGGCATTTTGCGAAGTGGCGAAGTGAGTTTGCCAAAGTGGCAATTCATGAAGATGAAGTTGGCAAAGAGCTTTGGCTAGGAGCTTTGGCGAAGAGTAAAGGCGAAGAGGATTTGGCGAAGAGAATTTTGCGAAGAGGAAAGGCGAAGAGGATTTGGCGAAGAGGAAAGACGAAGAGAAAAGGTGAAGAGAAAAGGTGAAGAGAAAAGGTGAAGAGGATTAGGCGAAGAGGATAAGGCGAGGTGGCATTATGCAAAGAGGGAATGTGCGAAGTGGCAGTTCGCGAAGATGCGGAGAAGCGAAGAGGCGAAGAAGCATTACCGAGGTGGCATATGCGAGGAAGAGTTCGCGAGGAGAGTTTGGCGAGGCAGCAGATGCGAGTTGGGAATGCGAAGTGGGAATGGCGAGCTGGTTAGATGAGGTAGCTTTTCCGAGGCAGGTCTGATGAGGCGAGCTAGCTAGCATGTTTCTGGGGCAATGTTTTATTTAAACCCAGCAACCCCCAGTAGCGTTTCAAGATTTTTCTTTCTTCTTCCTTAGATTAAATTCAGTCTTTTTCTCAGATTAGTTCTGTTTTATATTCTAAGGCATTAATACACAAATTAATGCATTAGACTTCTAGATTAGTCAATATTAAGGCAAAAATCATCAGATTTGAGCAGTAATATCAGAATTTCAGTTTGAAGGAAAATAAGGTAAATTTTCTTCCAAGCTATTTTCTTTGGATTTATTTAAGTCTATGGGTTAGGATAATTAATATTGGGTATATAGAATTTATTGCTAGTGATCTGAAGCTATTAATGGTAATTAATGTGGGAGAAATCAGTTTGGTGAAACTGCCATGAACAGTAACTCTGAAAATTTAATGCAGATTTTCTTTAAGAGATAAATGAAATTGTTATAGGGAATTAAGAATAGAGATTCTAAGATAATTAATTAATAGGAAATCATGTTGAATATTATTGGTTTGGAGAAACCCTAATTTTATATATTTGGAAAATTTCTTAGGAGAAAAAATTTTAATTGATTGAGGAATTATAAGTGGGCAGATTGCTAAGAGGAAATTAAGAGAAATTTGTGTAAGTATGAACATCCTATTTGATTATTGATTCTTGAACTTAAATTGACCAAGTATTCTTATATTTGATTATCCTATTGTATGTATATATATTATATCCTTGTGTAATATGAATGGCTTGATCAACCTTCTTACATCAAATATATATGTATCTTGCTTGTGAACCCGAATTGAATAATGTTATATGATGATGGTCTTGCGACCAATATATGTAACACCTCAACCTAGTTTGAACCTATTCTTTATAGAGTTCTTCGGGGGGAGATTTTAGTTTTCTTTATATTATGTTGTTAATATGTATTTATGCATGGAATTGGTATTTATGCATATTATTTGATTATTTTTAGGCATAGAAATGGTTTAGAGACTGCTAGGACTTAATCGGTAAATTTTGAGTTTTTGGTGAACTGGGGGCAAAATGGTCATTTTTCGCCCGTCGAAATTTCATGGATTTAATATCATATTTAAAGAGAGAAAATAATTTAAAAACTTGAAAATGGCCTTATTTTATTTATTTGAGCAGTAGTTTAAGAAATAATTTCGGCTAAAAAATTATTATCGGCACGTTGCTCGATTTCGGTGTTTCGGTTGCACTAGGGGCATTTTGGTCATTTCCTTTATAATATGGAGTTATCAAATGTGTGCAACCTTATGGTATTAGTTTAGGCTTGATTAAATTCGATCGTTGGATCAAATGACTTTAAATTGGATGGTTAGATGAGTAGGTTGCAAAGTTGTTAACCTAAGCTCAATGTATGGGATTATTGCCTTTGGTTTGTGATTTGGTGTGTCAAAAGTATGTGTAACCTATTTAAGTTGACTTTGGACTAACCAATAGGATTAAAGTAAGAAGAATGGATGGTTGGATTGCTAGGT
>CANXYC010288058.1:0-11296 GCA_948193065.1 Aleurites moluccanus | reverse complement strand
TATATATATATATATATATATATATATATATATATATATATATATATATGCTGCGGTTTTGATATATGTTTGTAGTTAGGGTTGTTGTTTTTAGGGCTTAAGGTTGAGTTTTTTTTTTTTTTTAATTCTTTTTATAATTTGAATAAATCTTCCTTGCCATAACATATTTGTATATTTATATATGCTTTTGGTTATTATAATTTGAATTTGTTTATTATAAGATTTGATTCAAGTGATTCATAAATCTAATTGAGTATTAATATTTTATATAATTTTAAGTATATTTTATATTATATATATAATGATTTATTAATTTAATATAAAATTCAAACTTATTGAAATTTTTTCAAATTTTTTTAATTTTATTTATATTAATAAATAAATAAATTTATTTTTTAAATGATAATTGAGTATAATTAAGTATAAATTTGAATATTTTGAGTATTAGTTTGAATTGAATAAAAACTTTAAAATTAAAACTCAATTAAGTTGAAATTGAATTTTTTTAATCGACTCAAATTACACTATTTCAATTTAATTTCACTGGATTACACCCATAGTGTAAGGTGATCTATCAAATATCTAATATAATAATTCATTAGATATATATAGTAATTAATTAGATATATATAGTAATTAATTATCTAAACTACGGAATGCATATTGTAATTAATACCCCATATATTAGATCTTAATTTATAATCTAAGTTGATGAATTAGGTTTAGGCCAGAATTGCAAGATTCTGTATTTCTATTCCTTGGGCTGCTATCAAGAAGAGTAATATTAGCCTATGATCATCGCTCCATACATGCATTTTTATGTGACGTGGTTGGGTCTAATAATCTTCAAAAAATTTTGATATAATGAAATTATCTTTGTCTGCTCCAGTCAGCCCAATTTAATGCCATCTCTTCTGTTGTTGTCTCTATTATCAAATATTACTGTCTGTGGGTGGTAAAAGATTAGACCCAAAAGTATTAAATTTGAGCCCAAAGTTAAACTGGGCTTCTTCTAAAGTCATCAGAAAAATTTGAATGGCCCTAATGCCTAGTGGGAATGGCGGTGGGGATTTGCCTTTTCTTTGGTCTGAAAAAGGTCTGTGATGGGTCTCAAATTAGTCTTACAGTGGGACTAGCAGTGGACTCAGCTGCCACTCAAAGATGACTCAACTTGAGCCTCAAATTTGGCCTTTTGTGTTTGTCTTATTTAATCTCAAATATATATAAATATTATTTACTTATGTGTCTATATATATTTAAGTATATGTTTATATTCACTTCAACTTATTTAGATTGACATGACACAAGAGAATGTGGATTTTAAAATTACCATTAAAGGAATAATCTAACATAAATACTTTACACCTTACTCCAAATTCTGAAGCAGAAGACACAGTAACATCAAATCATAAATACTTGAAGACTTAAAGTTCTTTGCATTAATTTTTTTTCCTCAACTCCACTGGCATTGTATATAAGTACTTTAGCTAGGGCAATATATATATATATATATATATGCAATAAAAAAATTATTAATTCAAAAAGTATTTTTATCAAAAGCTTTTTTTGAAATAAGCTGAATTTTGATACTTCTAAAAAATTTAATTAAATCCAAAATCTATTATTTATTTTCATCGCTAATGATTTTGAGTTAAAAATTCAATTTGTTGTAGTATTTTTATCCCAATTAATGTGTTTTGAAGATCTAAACTCTCACTATCAACATAAGATATGTACAATGCCCAAATTTAATACATATTTTTCTAATATTATTTGAGAAATTTTTTTTAAATATTGAGCGTATACATAAATTTAATAAATAAGAATGTATAAAAGAATATCAGTATCTTTTTAATGGGTAAAAAATAAATAAAAAAGTCATATTAATTAAAATATCTCATCACACATTAAATTTTGTGCATGAAATAAGTTTATACATGTAGATAAAAATTTTCATATTATCTATTTTCTCACGTCCAGTATACTGATCTTTCACTGCTTTGTTGTTGGTACGGTTTCTTTTTATATGATTCAAATTTGTGTCCCTTACAATTAAAATGAGAAAAAAAAAAAAAAAAAAAAAAAACATAATTTTGTAATTACTATGCAATTTTTTTTTTTTTTTTAATTCAAACCTTATCTACTTATTTTTATCTCGTAATGAACTATTTAGAAGCTTAGCTAGATATATGGATGTGGCAATTAATAATTTGGCAGGATGATATATATGGTAATCAGTAAACTAAAGCTAATGTTAAGAAAAGTGAAGTTCATTACAAATAATTTAATTACGAACTACCAAGCTTGACCACAGAGTAGGTTAATTCTTGCTAGTTGTTAATATATACTCTATCGGTTTTTTTTTTTTTTTTATTTATCATTTTAAAAATTTATTCATTTATATTTTTAATTATCATTTTAATTTTTTAAAATCATATTTATTATCTTTTTTCTATTTTATCCTTATAGAATTTAATTAAAATATAATAACTTAATTTAAAATAAAATTAAGAATATAAAATTAAATAAGTTATTTTGAATCTAATTAATAAGTGTGTTAATATATATGCAAAATCTTAAACGAAATAATTATTAAGTTTTTAATTGTCTTATTGGTGTTAGCTTTTACACCGATTAGATTAGTATTAATTAATTAACATCAAATTGATTAGGTAGTTGAAATTCATGAAAAATTGAACAGAAAATTATAATTTCATGTTAATTAGTTGACTGTGTTGGTCCAACATTATCGAAGGTCTAATTTAAATTTTAGTAACTTGTCCCAGTAAAAGAAACTATATGTTGATTGAATACTTGACCAAGTCATAGGAGTTCAATTCTGATATAGATAAAATAACTTTTATGAGAATAATTAGGTTTTGACAAATTAATTAATTAATTATCAAGTTGAATTATAAAATTTATAAGTATTTGGATCTACTAAAAATAGGCATGAAATGTCATTTTAAAATTTAAAAAATATTAAATAATTTTTTTAACATTTTGGTGATTAATTCAAAATGCTTGTCAAATAAAATTTAAGTTAGATATGATAATTTTTTTTAAATCGATATTTTTAAAATTTTATTTTTAAATAAAATTTCTACCAAAATAAAGACAACCTATAATGACTCGTTACATCTTCTTAAATTCATAAGCTCTTGTCACCATCATCTAAAAATATACTAAGCAGGCAGAAGTTTTTTGCACGGGTATGTGTAGTTGGCTAAGCCATTGATTGTTATGTCAATAACCATTTTTCCCTCCTGCAGGCCTCAATCATACAACACCAACTCAATTTCTTTTTTTTTTTAAATATGTTTGTAAGTAAATATTCAAATGGTATTTATTAGATTTTTTTTTAGTTAATTAAGATCTGACTAGAGTTATAACTCACAATATCTCGACTTTTATATTAACTTTAATATCACTTAAAATAGAATCAAATATCCTAAGAAAATCTAAGACGTTCCTATTTTATGTCATTCAATTTTCCTGCTCTTTTGGAAGATTGAACATTGATTAACCCATTAAAGAAAACATAATTAAAAATAAAAAAGCGCAAGAAAAAAATTAATCAACATGAATTTATGCAAGTGAACAGGACTAATTAAACAAGAAGAAAAGGGAAATTAATAATTCAAGAGCCTTGAATATTGATCCTTAAAATATGCTTACTTAATTTAAACTGTACAAGCTTATAAAGCTACAGCAGCTAACTAGCTAGCTTCTCATTTTTCCGCCATCTAGTTTTCCCAAAAAAAAAAGAAATTAATAAGAAATTAAGAGATAATAAATTAAAAGATTATAATATATCTAATTAAATAAAAGGTAAAATATATATATATAATCTTCCATTGATGATGCTTCTATTTACCATTGAGTAGCTCCGTGGCATTAGCAAGAGTTCTCATTACATCAACCTGAGCTCGAAGAGATACTATATAATCTAGGGTTTCTTCAATCAAAGAAATATCATCCATTAATTCACCTCCAGGCACAAGACTCTTCAAGACTTGAGTTCTTTTCTTCACAATCTGTTTTGCAAGAGATTTAGCAACAACTATTTGACGTGCATTTTTTATTCTTATAGCGCGACGATGAATCTTCTTCAAGATTTTCTTACTTCTAGTAACCTTCTTGTTTCGCCGGATCATCGGTCGGATTGTTGATGAAACCTTCTTTATTAGCTTCATATCATCAGACTTATCAGAATAATCAGAAGCTAATATATTTTCAATGATTAATTTATTGTTATAATCATCTTTTAAAGCTTTCCCAACAAGTGCACGACTCCAATAAGTCGTACCATTTCTTGTAGAAGCCATGGCAATGTCTGCTGATAATTTTATTGCTTCCTTTCTCTCCAAGATGGTCATATTCTGCTTTGCAGAATCACATAATTGGAGACCCATTATCCATTTCTTGAGGAATTGTTGCTCGAGCGACTGAGGAGAACGCATTCTATAAAAGAATAAAGAAAATATAAAGATTCGAAGTCCAGTCAAAGCCAATTAATAAAAATAAATAAAAAAAGAAAGAAAAAAGATTCTTGAAGATTTTCTTTCATATTAGTGGGGATAGTAACAGAAAAAAAAATGCTAAAAAGCCAAACTACTCAATATAGTTTGTTTATATATATGGTTGGTTTTCTTTACATGTTAATTATATATAATTTTCTTGAGTAAAGAGAGAATGTATTTCTCAATAACAAAAAGAAAAGGCAAGAAAGCAAGAAAAAAAAAAGAGATATTAATTAAGAGTGATTATGCTACTAAGAAAATTAAAGGAAATTAGGGTTTCAAAGAGGAAAATAACATAAGATTATATGCTCAGAAAGTATATGATATTACCTATAGGTTGAATTATGCACTTAATGTTTCTATAAATATATATAAAATATAAATAAATACTAAAATTGCACGTACCTTATATTAATACTATGAGGATAGAATTGTGGTCTATTATTGATCAAGAAGAGGAGAAAATCATGGGAAATAAAAGAAAGAAACAATAGTTGCAGAAAAATACAGTTCTTGTGTTCTACAGATCCAAGAAATTGTATGAGAATCCTAGAAATGAAGTTCTGAAAGAGAGAGAGAGAGAGAGTGAGAGAGAATGAGAAGGAAAAGAATGTGGAGAAACCCCAATTTATTTGCTCCAAGGAAAGAAGTGGTGGGCCTTTGAGAGAAAGACACCGCACATGCAGGCACATGGTGTTCATGGCCCACCATACAAAACCTAGAGGATATTAAAATTTAATTAAATAATTAAATAAAAAAGAAAAGGGAGTTTTTATTTATTTTATTTATTTATTTACTTATTTGAAATTTGATTTATTGAAATGTTCAGTATAATGCATACCAAACACCTGCAACTTGTTATAGGCACAAAAATAAAGCTAGGGGGAATGTCAGAAGTTAAAAACATGAGTTTTTTTTTTTTTTTTTTAATTAAGTTATTCTATAAATTCGGTTGGTTGAGTTAGTAATTAAAGTGATTTTAATCTTTACTTTATCGATTAAATTAAGTTTCATTATTAGTGTTAATTAACATGCAAGAGATAATGTTGAATATGTTATTGAACTTGAAACCTATATATATAGGCTTATATTGAATTTAGAGGGTGTTTAGATTTATTTAAAATAAATATATAAATAATATTTTGAAACTTAAAAAAAATTAAATCTGTTAGTTTTTTTAAAATAACATTTTTAAAATTTTGTTTTCATCTAAACATCCCTTTAAGTGATATTTAAATCGTGATATTTGATGATATTTGATAAAATTAAAAATTAATTATTAAAAATTTTATTGTTAAATTTTAATTATTTAATTATATAAATGATATAATCTTTAGAATATAAAATTATTTAAAAATTTAATCATTTACTTTATTTAGTATAAATTTTAAGTTAAAATTTTTTACTTATAACTTTAAATATTTTTTTAATTTAATTAAAACTTTTAAGACATGCTTTACCAAATAACTTCAAATTATTAAGTGTTAAAAAATTTAATTTTAAGTATCAAATAATGTTATCAAATACCATCTAAATAAAGCTGAAAATTTAAAATTTTTAATTAAAGCTGAAAATTTAAAATTTTTAAATATTGAATAATATAAATGACGAAGATTTTAAATTATATAAATGTTCAAAATTATAAATTAAAAATTTTGATTTATTATTTTGATTTAATTGAAATTTTACATGTGCTGCCCATAAATATTAAATTTCTAATAGCAGAAATTCTAAGTATTTAATTTTTAAAAAAATTACTAGGTTTTTAATTATATTCATATTGAGTTCAAGTGAATAAAGATGTATATGAAGTATATATATAAAATTAAAACAATCTTCTTATTTTAATAATTTTTATCAAATTAATGAAAATTCTGTTAAAATATTAAAATGCATACTATCATTAAAATCCTAAATTTGCACTTTTATTTGGGAAATGAATTGAAGAAGAGGAAGAATTATAGATGAACAAAAACAAATTCTTTTTCTGGCCAAACAACTATGGCTTAGGCATTGAAACTCCTAGTAATTTTTACAAGTGTTCAATTACATATACTTATTGTTAAGGTATTTTATTTGTGGGTTCATTATCCACAAATCACTTGCCATTAGCTTCATTAATATATAACCATATAAGTGGAACTAAGGAGACCAACTAAAGGCTTATTAAAACAATTGATGTGTTAAATTTAGTTAGATTTTCGAGTAGCCAAAACAAAATTATTATCAATAAGATTTGGATATTATAAGTTCAAATATTGATAAGTATTAGACTTATTTATAATATATATCTATTAAAGCTTAAGCACAAAAAAGTTTGAAACTCTGTGAAGTTCATTAACAAATTAAATTTTTTTTATAATTTTTTAGTATTTTATATAATTTTAAATGTTTAATAAAATAATTAAAGTAATGATGAGGTAATTAAAACTATGAAAGTTTAAAGATTTTTTTTATAATTATTTATTTCTTCGTATAATAACTTTATTTAAATAAATTAAATGAAAAAATAAATTAAAATAATATAATAAATAAATAAAATAATATTTTAATATATTTTAATTATTTTTATTGTTATATTCTCCTATGACTTTTTTTTCATTGAATGTCATGATTAATAATTTAAATTTTTATATTAATTAAAATTAAAAATATGATCGAGAAGATCAGTTTAGAATATAATAATAATTATTATTATTTATATAAAATATATAATTATTTTATATTTATATAATTTTTATTTAAAATAATATTTATATAATCTCAAATTTTTATAGTGATAATCACGTAATTAGTTTGTGGTTAAATTTTATATTTTAATTTATGAAGAAAATTACAAATTGGATGGACTTAACTTTTGAAAATTTTAATATTTTCTAAATTCATATCAATCCATAAATAGGTCTAAGCATTAACTACTATAATCAAATGAAATTTGTACATTAATTTTACAATTAAATTTCATTTGATAATTTCTCTCAAACAAAAAAATTACATCTGATCATTGGAGGGAAGTTGTATCTAAAATTTGATTGAACAATAGGTAAGAAATTCATCTAATAATATAGGATATAATTAAAATCTGTTGTGAGGATAAATATAATAGTTAGTAAATGACTTCAAGATTAAACCCAACTAGTAAATCACTTTGTTTTTTCCAGCTAGTTCATCAACACTCAAAATACTAATTAAGATACCTATTTTTGAAAATTTTTTGAGAATGAAATTTATTGAAAAATTTCAATATTATATACTATTTAATCTAAAATACATAAATTCAAATGAGTTTGAACCGAAATTATTTTTATGAGTACATAATTTTCTAACGCACTGATATAACTCAACTCAAATCTATTTAAAAAGACAATATCTAAAATGAGGTGAAAGTTAAATAGATTAAATTAAATTGAAAATCGATGATTTTACAATTTATTTGGTTTGGTTTGATTTAAAAAAAAATAAAATAAAAAGTTCTGTTTAATTTGCGATTTGAATATTTTTTCTTCGATTTCAAACTGAACCAAACCAAAATTTTATATATATATATTATTTTTTATCATTATTATAATTAAATATATTTGATTTTATTTTATATACAATCACATATTTTTTTAACCTAATATTAATTTAGAATTAAAAAAAATACTATATATGAAAATTAACTAAAGATAAATAAATAAAAAGTATAATTCTTAAAAAAAAATATATAAATTTTGGGTGTGCTAATTAATCGAATAGATAAATTTTAGATTATATAATATTGAACTATTTTTTAAATTTTTTTTATTACCGATACTTTATCAGTATTTTTTGCTAAATTTATAATAAAATAATGACGATTTATAAAAAAAAAAATATTTGATTTGAAATCGATAAACTAAAAATATTTAAACTTGACTAAATAAAATTTAAATCGACGGTTTGATTATAATGATATTTTCGTTTGATTTGAAAATTATATGAGCAATTTATAGCCTAGAAAATAAAATAAAAAAATTATGTGAGTTTATGTTATTATATTTTTTAGAGTATAATTATTGTGAGAAAAAAAAATAATAGGAGAAGATATAATAAAATAATAATATGACATGAGTTATTATACTCTAAAAATATAAATTATTGTGAATGTCTTAATTTGAGTGATAAAAAGTAAATATTTTTAGGGAGCTTTTATATTTAAATCTTTCCTAGATGGATTAGATTATTTATAAAAATAAGTGTGATATCTTTAAAAAAAAAATTAATATTAATTATTAGCATCGGGCTTATATAAAAATAATTTATCCTATTAAAAAAATATATTACTCTAAAAAAAAACAAATAATTAGGGAGATAAGAAAAACAATTGGGTTATAAGTTTCGAATATCGTGCCTCAGAATGAGGATGTTGATTTGGGGAGAGAGAGAGAGGGGAACTGGCAGGATCCGGAAAACATGGTGATGCTGAGAGGAAAAAGAGGACCCACAATAAGAGAAAGAGTAAGGCATGGGGTTTGGCTTTGGGCAGATAATAGAGAAAATTAGAAGGCCCCACTTGGTTTCCACATGGGGGTTTTAAAGGTATGGCCTTCTGTTGCCACTCCCAAACTACAAAATCTTCTTCAATTCTTTTTTTTTTAAAAAAAAAAAACTGGAAAATAAAAGAAAAACTTATAAGTATGTTAATTATTAGGGTATTTATCACTAATTAAATAAATTAGTAAACATATTTTTACCATTATATATATATATATATATATATATATATATATATATATAAGGATAATTAAAAAATTAATTTTGGATGTGTAAAAAAAAATGATATTGAATGGGCTAAATAAAATTTTTTGTTTGTGATTATAGAGTGAACCGAATAATTTTTCTTAAAATAGTTGGTTATATATAAATATATGGGATTTTTTTAAAAATATAGTAAAAAAAATATATATTTCATTTTTATTATTAATTTTTTTTTCAAAAATACTATATAGCTAAAAATATTTTTTAAAAAATACGACATATACCAAACATATATTAAAAATATATTACACATACACCAAAAAATAAAAAAAAAATCATAAAATAAAAAAAAAAGTCAAAAAACAGTATATTTGTGTAATATTCCCTAAATATATATAAAGCCCACTTAATTGTTCAATTCGAATTAATTAAGAAAATTATTATTGAATTTCTCAAAAAATTTCATCTGATAATTAGGCAATAATAAAAATCAAAGGCATGTTGAATAATATATAGTTTGGAAAACCTGAAATATTTGTAGTTTTCCATTTAAATTTTTTTATTATTATTATTATTATTTTTGAGGAAAATTTTATTAGGATATTGAGAGGTCATGACTCATAACTGTGTTATTAATGAAAATTTTGTGATTGAATCTTAACAATTAGAGTTTGAATTCCTAACTTCAACTATCAAGTATATATCAACCGCTAAATCACTTATCCAATAGCATTTCACCTTAATTTTTTTAAATAAAATTAATTATATTTTGATTAAAAATTAAAATATTCACAACCTTTTCAATTTAGAAAATTATTTTATTTAAAATAATTTAAAAATTCACTTTAATATCACTGAATCAAATATAAAAGTTTATATTTTAATTTCACCTTAATTTTTTTTTTCATATATAATTAAGAATTTTTTTTTAAGGATAGTAATAAGTAAATAAAAATTCAACATTTAATAATGAGATTCATAAATATGAATGAAATAATACAGGATAATCCAACATTAAAATATCTTAATAAAAATTTAAGCATATTAATGATTGTATAGCTCATTCTACTCATATGAATATGCTTTCACTCTAATCAGTTATAGAATTCATTCAATAAGTAAAAGAAACACGTTTTCATTACTCAATAATATATGATTATAGATTAATCAATAATTAATTTGGTGGGATCAAAACAAGAAAATGGTCATTGACTTTTAAGAGAAAATCAAGAGACTTGGGAGACATATGTGGTTTCTTTTTCTATGCCTTGCACCAAACATTAACATCTCTACCATAACTCTTTAGCTCAACACAACTAGTTAGTATAGTTCTGATGTTAGTAATTAGCCATCAATAATATCGATCTCAATAAATAATTAATCTTATCCCAGTAAATTCAAATAATATCATGCTTTTAATATTTATACTTCGAAGTATTTTAATTTGTCTATTAAGACTATGCTTTAAATTTTAAGAATGCCAAGGATTTATTTAATTGTGAAATGAAAAGTAAGAAATTCATATAAATTCATTGGTAATTATAGTTTAAAAAAAATTATATTGCTTTTCAAAAGTTGCATAAAACTGTCAATTTCATTGATTATATGTTTTTTTTTTTTTTTAATTTCATTATCTTAGAATATTGACTTCGCCACTAGATACAAGATGGCTTTAATAAAAGCATTTTAAGAGAAGTTTCTCTCATGAAGAAAATGATATGAACTTGATTTATGCGTCTAATGATGATGATGGTTGTATTTTCAGTTTTTCGTAGCATGTTCATGAAAGAAATTGTCTTCATTTTTTTGAAATTTTATAATTTGAAGTGAGAACCTCGAATCTAGGGTGTGTAATAGGTTGATTTGATAAATGATTTTTATTAATTAAAAATTAAATTAAATATTAATTAAATCGAATCAAATTAAAATAATTATATAATTAAATTAATTGAATCGAAATATTAAATTTCAATTAAATGAGTTATGTTATATTTATGACAGCTTTTTCACTGTTAATCGTTATATATATATATATATATATATATATATATATA
>CANXYC010287667.1:0-12147 GCA_948193065.1 Aleurites moluccanus | reverse complement strand
ATACCCATGCATATAAGCCACAACACCTTCAAGCTCCTTAAAACCCAATTCCTCTTCACAAATTGTGTCAGCTCCAAACTCTTTTCTCCAGCACAGACATTTCTCAAGCATGTGGAGTGAATCAGGGACTCTGAAGTCTCTAGCTCGCAGAAACTTCAAAAGAATAACATCAGCCTTCTCGCAATTATTCAAAAGAGGAATCCCCCACATGGAACACTCACTCTCAGACCCATTGTAAGAGACGGAAAGTCTATCTCTGAGGTCTTGAAGCGCTTTTTTCTCGGAGGATTTGAGATGAGAAATGAAATAGGTGTCTTCTTTGAAAGAAGGAGTGCGAAGAGTAGCGGCCTCCATTAGAGTGGTAACGAAGCTTTTTTTGTATGGTTTTGGTGAGGCTTCGGGTAAATAATTTTGGAGAGGGGTTTGTTGGATTGAAATCGGTGAGGAAGCTTCCATAGCTGATATTACCCAGATGGAATCTTGCTGAGAGAAATGCAGAAGTCTAGCTCGCTTGTAGAAAGATAATTGAAAAAACACGGTAAAGTAGAAGAAGAAGCGCTAATTTCGATTATGTGCAGTTCTCCAGAGGAGCTTTTGTCAAAAGAGTGGGGTCATAAGGTACGAGAAAAAGACAAACAACAAACAAAACAGGCAATGCGTGAAAAATAAATTTAAAAAACTAAAATAAATACTTGAGAGAAAAAGAAAAGTCCATTTTTGCTTTAATTTTCAAGAAATAATTAGATTTAGGATTAGGGATGGCAACCACGAGAATTTATTTCGGTCGAAATTTTTTTATTTGTCATTTTATTGAGATGAGAATGAAAAATATTTTTTTTCTATTAGCAGAAATGAGATGAGGACGGAGAATATATTTTTCATTCTGTAAAAATTCTCATTTTCGCCCTCGTGAAGATCCGTTATTATACTTGATTAATTATTATATTTATTTAATTATTTCATATATATATATATATATATATATATATATATATATATATATATATATATAAGAAATAATTTGTTGAATAAATAATTCTTATGAGATTGTTGAAATTTATTGAAAGCACTTATTAGATTAAATTTGTTCAAGTACTCATAATTTAATATATGCTGAATTTTTAATATTTTATTAAAAAATATTACTGAATATTTTTGATGTATTAAAATATTTATATTTTAATTATGTTTGGTTAATGTTTTGTGTGTTTGAATTTACTAATATTTTCTAAATAAATCAAATTTAGTAATACAAAATTTAAGTGGGGAACGGAGATCTCCACGGAGATGAAAATGGAAACTAAATTATCCCCGCATGTGAAATGGGGACGGGGATGAGAATTCCCCGCTAAGGCGGGGTGGGGATGGGGACGGTTCCCCGCCCCATTGCTATCCCTAATTAATAAGAAATCGAATAAGATTAACATTTAAAAGATAATTTTTAGAGCATTAGAAAGTCATTAATAAATTTTGAAGTGTGAAAATTTTGCCATTTTGTCAAAAACAATGGTCATATTTAATTAGATCTAGATAGAGATAAATAGTAGACAATGGGTAGGCCACGTATATATATACCATTTAAAATTTGTGAACCTTGCATATTTTGGTTTGAAAATCTTCATCTCAAATGATTTGCATAAGAATTGTGGTCTGTAAATATGCAAATATATATATAAGATAAATAATAACTAGTGCGTTCCCTCGCATTGAAAGCTGCTCCGAGTCAAATATGAATCAAAGTAAAGTCTCATGCCGATAGAGACAGATGTTTAATTATGGAGAATGGAGTTATATATAGTAATTAATTATATTTATTATCCTCCAGTACTCTACTTGTTCTTGGAGGGGGAGAGGGGGGGGAACTGAATTTTTATTTATTTATTTTGGTAATCAGAATTTTGATTTTTGAATGACAGAGACACGTATCTACCCTATATATACATTAATTAATTAATTAAAAAAATTTCCAAAACATTGTACACAGGGTCAGGACATTCTTGTGTGAAGGTTTCTTTTGCCATACCCATAACGCAGCATGGCATACTCTACACAACATTATTTGTGGCACGGCAAGCAAGCTTGACGGTTACCTTGACACTGTCCGCGACAGCCTGAAATGTGACGTCAATATATTTCATGGGAAAGATGATGAGCTGATCCCAGTTGAATGTAGTTACAATGTTAAAGAAAGAGTTCCGCGTGCTCGTGTTAAAATCATAGAGAAGAAAGATCACATTACCATTGTTATTGATAGGCAAAAGGCCTTTGCTAGGGAATTGGAGGAGATTTGGAGTAGATCAAGTGGTTAAGAAAATTAATTAATAGCCTTAGCCTACCTTTTTAAGTCAACATATACAAATATGTGTTATATCCCAACAAAGTGGATATAAATATAAATAGATATATATAAATTAATTAACATTGGCAGGTTTGGAAGGTTCTTCATTCTAACTACTATTTCTTCTTTAAGTGTGAAAACTTCCACTAGGCAATGTGAAATGTTTACCCGCCAGCCATTTTATTGAGGTATGAAATGTTTGGCTATTATAATTAAAACCATATGAATTCATAAGTAAAGGAAAAGGAAATGCTAAAAATTATTATTGAATATTTGCTTCTTCTTGATTTTAATTTTTCTCTTACATGTATTTGTGTTATTTTGGAGGTCCGTAATAGCTTTAACACAAAATCAACAAAAAGTCTTGTATTATTTGATTAACTTATTGATGGTAGAACTATTGAGGCAATAAATTCAAGTCAAGCTGATGCAGTGTGGAGATAACTTGCCAACTAATATTTGTGGTTTCCTCAAGCGGACGTTACCTATCATACTAACTTGTAGTTTTACTTCTAAACAGCCAAAAAAAAAAAATTTTTATGTCATAAACAAAAAGTTAATATATGTCCGATTTGTTATAAAATGACTATTTATTAAGAAAATATAATAGATTCCTTTTCATTTAAAATTTTCTCTATTTCTCCATTTTCAGTTTTAAATTTTTTTTCTGTATTAAATCTATAACTATTATTTTTCATAAATATTTATATTAAATGAGAGAAAAAATATTATAAAATAATTTTTCATAATATGGTGTAATTTTAAAATTTGAAAAATTATTTTCAATTTTTTCATTTATAAAATTTTGATAATTAGACATTAAATTTCAATTTTTTATTTTCTGAAAAATAATATTTGTTTTTCGCAATTAAATAAAGTCTCAAATTTCCTTACTATCCTCGGTAAATTGAATTTCCTAAGTGGGAGAAATTGAGAATTTTCTTCGAGGGAATTTATAATTAAGATAATGGATACTAAACAGTAAAAAATGATTAATTACATGTATAGTTAGAAATTTATTAAAAAGAAAAAATATTTAGAGTTTTAACTCTTTAAATTATTGTTACGATATTAGGAGATATTAAGCTTGAAAAGTTGAATTGCAAACAAAAATGCATTATTAAGCTTGAAAAGTTGAATTGCAAACAAAAATGCATTATGGGATAGTTTGACACAACTTATGAAAATACCTTTTTAAGTCAAAAATGCAAACAAAAATTCATATGAAAAAAAATTATTTTTTTAAAAGTGATATTTTCAAAAATAATTAACTGTATATTTATATTTGGTAAAATACAATCTAAAAACTGCTAATAAACTTATAAGGGTATTTTTATCTACTAATTTTTTAAAATTAGTTACGCGTTTAATCTAAAATTCAGCTATATTGAAAAACTTCAATTTCTAACTTATCCAAATAGTTGAATTTTAGCTATCCAGATAATTATTTTTATTAATTTTGATATTTACCAAATATTATAAACTGAGCCAAAATTAACTTTTTATTAAAAAAAAACTGTTTTTTCCTTTTCATGCCAAACAGTCACTGTATATGTAACTCAAAACATTCACATGTTAGGTGTATTGAGCTGGTAGACTATTGAGCTTGAAATAAATTTTGCTAGCTTCCTTCTTTAATTTCTATTTTCTATAACTACATACACAATTCAAGAGCCAACTCTTCCCTGAGATATTATTATGTAGCGATTCTGGACAACTAGGAAAATGAAATTGATTGTAGCCCAAATTTTAGAACCCATTTCTATTTTCTACTGAACTAACTGCTCTCACATTATTGTCTTTGAAAGTTTTTGGTTTAGGCCCAGTAAACAAAAACCCAACCACAACACAATATACTTGCTATAATTTTTCTCAAAATGAAATTATTTTTAATTTATTAAATATTTTTAGTAGCATCTCTACATTTTTTTCATTCAAAATTTGTTTATTAAATATTTAATATTGCATCTTTTCTTCTTCTTCTTCTTTTTTTCATCCAAATTGCAATATTTAATTTATCAAATATTCAAAATTATTTTTCATTCCTCCAATAGTTGTTTAAAGATTGTATAATGTATGAACATTATTAATTAAATACTCTCTATGAACATTATTAATTAAATACTCTCTCTTGGTAATTAATTTATACAATTACATTACATACAATTATTTCTCTTTGAAGTCCAATTTAGAGTTGAAAACCAATATTCACTGAATCATATAATTTAAAAGAAACAAAGCAAAAATTTCACTCGTGCGGTCTAATTATTAAATCAAAAGAATGTTATGCATCCATCTAGAAACCTATAATTAAGTTTAAATGTCCATCAATTACTTAAAAGATATATGAATTATTTATTTATTTATTGAGTATGAACCCTATAAAAATTAAGATGGTTAATAGTTAATATTAAAAAAAAAAAAACTTATTTTTAATTGATTATACATATAATAAAGAAGAGAAAACTGAAACCCGATACTTCTATCAATGACACATAAATTTAGAACAAACACATGCATGGACAATCTACCAAGATCCGAAAGAAAGAAAAGTAATAAAATTAATAATTAATTAATTTAAATAAAATTAAAATTACATTAAAAAAAATTAATGATGTGACAACAATAATGAAAATATTGATTTAACTTTGTTATATCAAGATTTTCAGTTGATTACAGCTGTAAATATCAGTGTCTCATGTCCTATTTGTTTTTGCTCGTCTCTGTAGGCCTAATTTGTCCATTAGAACCAATGAACAAGCTCAAACTCTACGAGTCCAAACACTAATTTCCTATAATAATTAGTTTGTGCATATTCATTCCATCAACCAAAAAAAAACCTTGTGGGAAAATTTTAATGATTGTTACATTTACACATATTTGGATTGGAAACATTTAAAATTTGTAAGAATCTAAATATTTTAATTTTTAATTTTTAAAATTTTTTTGATTCCGCTTAATATCTCATCTTTTAAAATAAAAAATTTCACAAAAACCCACTTTATTTGATAAGAAATTTTTAAAAAATTATAATTTTGGTATATTTTGTTTTTGTAGGGAAATATCTTATCATCAGGCTAAAGTTGTATAGTAGCTTATATTATTTTATGTCCCAGCATCTCCATTATAGGAAGTAGCGAGTCCCAGTATCTTATCATGTTTCAAAAGACTGGTACTGCCTTCTATTGTTTGTCTTTACATTTCTGGAATATTTATGGCTGATGGGTGTGACCCAGTTTTGTTTGGGCCTTCAAGTAAAATCCATAATTGAGGGGCCGAAAAAGGACAATGTCCCGAGTCTATCCCCATTGTGTATTGTGGCAGGGCAGGGGCACAACTAGTAGTCTCCTTGTTTAATTATGCTCTTTTGTCGGAAGCCCAATGCGTCTGGGTCAGGGGCAGCTCTAGCAGATTTCCTTTGCCAAATCTCTATCATCCACAGTCAACCTATGCATTGTATTAAATTTATATGGAGATAAAAAATATTTTGTAAATAAATTTTTTTAGCATTAAAAGAAAAAAATTAAATATTATTAGGATTTAAATTTTAGTATTCACTCTTAAAATAATATTACTTTATTATAAATGCTTGACAATTCAATTATCAAAATGAATAATTACTTTAAATTAGTATTTTGCATTGTACTTTGAATGAATAATTACAGTCTAATTAATTTAATTACATGTAATTAAGGATAATATCTTTCAAAAGTTTCACTTTACCAGCTAATTAATTAATATTGGATGTTTATAGTATATATCCAATCCGGATTATCTATACTTTTTTATATTACATCTCATGTTACATATTTTTTTTATGTATCATATTATTTATTTTTTAAAATATTTTGACAGTTAATATTTTTTTTAAATAATATGACAAATAAAAAAATATGAAATAGAATATGAGACAAGAGATTGAGTTTATGTAATTTAGGATTTCAGTCTAAATTTTTTATCTTATTGTGTGTTTTATTTTTTTATCTTATATTTTTTTTTTATGCGTCATATTATTTTTTTTTTAAAATATCTTGTTAATTAATATTTTTTTATAAATGATATAACTCATATAAAAATATTAAATATTAAATAAGATATATAATGGACAGAGAATTCGGTTTGAGTTAAATCCAGTATTTGGTGTGAGAAATAGGAAATTATAAATTAAAAAAATACATAGACTGGAATTTGATTTCTGCGTCATTGAAACGCGAGAAAGAAAAAGAAAAATGGTGAAAGGCAAGACGTTTGACATGTGTGAAAACGAAGGAGCAATGATTGATTTATGAATAGAAAATGACAGAACACATTAAAGGTTCCGAAAACCATTTTACCCCATTACAAAATAATCACAATTTTTATGGTTAATTTTCTTGCTTAATTTGTGTCATCACCCATTAAATTTAGCATCAAATTTTGACATACTACCCTTCTAAATTTATATTCTTGAAAATTTTACTTATAAAAGGTGAAGAAAATAAATATGATAAGACATTCCTTAATGCAATGTTATATCGAATGTCATATTCACACTATTATGTTTAACAAATTAAATTTGAAGCATAAATTCTCTTAATTTTTTAAAAAAATTTACTTCTTTATTTATTTGTATATGTAAAAAGAAATTGTTAATCATCTTATAATATAAGTATTTATCATTTAATTATTTTATTATATAGTGTTTAATTAGATCATATATGATTAAATTGCAAATAAATAAAATTCAGATTGAAATAAATGAATGATGACCAATTCTTTAATTTTAGGTATAATTGAGTTCCAACAATTAATTCTATTCACTAACATGTAATATCCTCTTAACATATGTTAGATCCTAATGAAATGAGAACTCAAAAGAATGTGTTGGCAAGCATTATTTTATTAATCTATTTAACATTCTTTAAATGTGAAACATTTTTAACTCTTAACAATAATAATTAGGCTTAATTATAAATTAGCCTTTAAATTATTTTGGGACTTGCAGTTTTATTGTATCTTTTTTATTATTGGAAGTTTGTAACCAATAGACGCCAAATTTTTTAATTTTTGAAATGGACATAAATTGTCCCAATCAACAATGAACGTGTATTTCATTTTCAGCATGATAAAAATATACCAAACATTATATTATAGAGATTTAAAAAAATAATAATAAAAATAAAATATATCCGAAATTATGTAAAGCGCTCAAATCTTACAAATGTTTATAACAGTAATGTTAAAAACTTTTTATTATTCAAGTTTTATATATTAAGTGGTTTTATTAGTAAATTTATATTTGTATTAAATTTTATGTAGATTTAAATGAGGTTATTTATTGTAACGTCATGTAGGCATTTTGAATCATTTTGTACATGACATTGTAGAGATTAGAGATGCACGAGTTGCATAATACTTTATTCTACTAATTGACTAATCAAATAAATTAAAAGTCAATTGATATATTCTTCATATATATTAATTAAAAAAAAAAATAAATATATAATAAAAATATGGAAGATAAACGTCAATTTTAGAAGTATTAGTTTAATATTATTTAAAAGTCACAATTAGCAGCAAATATAATAATATATTGATAATATTATTAAATTTTAATTACAAATTGATGATGATGTAAAATTACATTAATAAGTGGTGGTGTTTTTCTAATTTCAGCAGGCAATAATTTATTTTTTTCAAATTAATTTATGTTTTTATTGCCTTGTAACATTTAACCAGTTTAATAATGTACCTAAAATTCTTCAAATTTGTATTTTATGCTGAATTTTCCAAAAGTTTTTTGGTACTTTTTGAGCGAATATGACTCAGCATGTTCTGTTGATGGAAGAATAGTAAGGTAAAACGCAAAAAAACAGTTGGTCAACAAACTGCCAGGTCAGAAACCAATTCAGATTGCTGTACGCGTAATTGAAACTTTTTTTTTTTTTTCTAAATTATTTTGGTATTACGCAATTGAGACTTTCTAATCAAGCTATTATCACTTTCAGTTGTCTTGAAATTACTCCCCAATTTGTCTCCCAATCTTTAATTTTGTCCCTGAATTTGACACTAATTAACGTCAGGATCCAGCTATATATATATTCTAATTTTTCTGATTTAGCTTCTATTTATATTATTAAAATAATCACATATTAATTAAAAATAAAAAATATATAAGTGCTTAATATATGATAATGATTTATCACCTAATTAATTAATTTTAATTTTTTTTTAATAATAATAATCTCAATATTTCAATATGTATTGCATGTGTTTATGTATTTAATATTATTCATTCATATAAAAATTTAAAATTTAACATGATATCATAACAGATTTGTCTCAATTCATAGATTTTTTAATTTAGATGTCCAATTCCAATAAGTCCGATGTTGCTACTGTATTTCAAGTGTTTAGTTCAAGTGACAATTTGATATTACTATTATTAAAATAATCTTACATTGATTGTGAATAGAAAATATACGTGCTTGATATATGGTGAGAATTCATCACCTAATTAGCTAATTCTAGCTTTTTAGTAATAATAGTCTCAATATTTCAATATATATTATATGTGTTTATGTACTTAATACTCTTAATTCATATAAAAATTAAAAATTTAATAAATATTCAAATTTATAATCTTATAGTTCAATAGAATAACAATTCATTGATAATATGATAGATCCTGAAATAATTCAGAGATTTTCAAAAAAAAAAGTTGATACATATCTTCTGTTTTTATCATTTGGACATGAGACAACCTTTTGGACCTGCGAGAATAATAATCAATATTAAAGTGTTAAGCCTAGAATTAACAACGCCTATTTGATTTCTAAGTCAGTGGTTTGATATCTTAGTATTCTCAAGAAAAAAAATCATCAATATTGATAGACTGCGTTTTTTTGTGTGAGAGAACTTATTTGTATAAATCTGTAATTTGTCCTTTTATCTTGATTCAATTAGACTGACGGATGAGAATAAGTAGAAAGTAACAATCTCTTAATGTTGGTGAGGAGATGTGTTTACGTTGATAGAATAAATCATTTTTTATGTGTAAATCTTCTGACTCCGTACATATAATTATAGTAAATTCTTTAACTTGTTATATACACTGTTTTATTCTGACACAAATGATTTTTCTCTAGAGTAAAAATTTTATTAGAACTCTTCGTTTAGAAAGAATCTAACAAACCGATTGTATTCGAGCTGTTGATCTCTTGTGAGACTCGACTTTTGAAGATTGCTCGTATTCGATACAAGATCTTGGAGATTTTATAATACTTACTCTCAAACTTTTTATTTATATAATAGTGATATTCTTTAGCTACTTCTTTGTCGAGCCGAATACAAGCTGTTTTATCACCAATTTGCTTGTATGCGTAACATTAGATGAAGTTTGTAGCTGATAAGTTTGGAGGGTTAAGCTTATTTAATATGCAGATGAGACACTTTCTTTATGTGCTTCTTCTGTTTTAACCCAATATATATTAATATTTTTATCATGCATCAGTACATATTCTGATTTCAAATCAAACAACCAATATATTGCTAACACTCTTCTGACCTCCATAATTAGAATCAATTTAGATGTTCATTGCAATTTTTAGTCTACAGGATGGTGCATAGGGTTTCAATTATAGTATATTAAAGCAAATGGATTTCATTGCAAATAATAATAATTATGAATGAATTTTAATATTTGGGTTAATGGTAAAATTCATTTGAAATATATAGTGTATTTCTAATTAAATTGTATTTAGAATTCATTTTAAATTTATAATTTTATTGTATCGTTATTAAATTTTGAATTCATTACTGTTAGTCAATTTTATCAATGTTTATAGAATTTGTCTCGAGAATAACCTATGTAAAACTAATTACATAGAATTAAAAATTCAGAATTCCAAATAATAATTTTTTGTTATGAAATATATTAATTTTAAATTTATTTGTACCAAATAAATTTTAAAAATTTTTAGATAAAAAAGTCTCAATTAATAATTGCCAATTGTACTCATAAAAGATTTGGAATTATAAAGATTGAGAAAAAGTCATTCATTTTCCAACAATATTTTTAAGGATATATTTGAAATTACATCTTTTAATATAGTGAATATTTTTAAATTTATTCTCAAATAAATTAAGTAATTTTGTAAGTTAATGAACTTAATTAATCTATCCAACTAATTCAAGAAATTATATATATATTATATAGCTAATCTAAATACAGTACTTCAATTCAAATCTTCACTCAAAAGAAAGTGCAACCTTTTATAAAATTTAAGGAAAGGAAATTTCCAAAACATATGATCTTTAACTAGTTTCTATTTTAAGCACAAAAAGGAGAAATCGCTTGTCATTTTTCAAACAATGCCTAACACTCTTTGCTTTGTCGACAATCTATTTAAATCTTGCTGATCAACTAATAATAAAATACATTGATAATCAATTCTATCTTTTTTCTTTTTTCTTTTTTCTTTTTTTCTTTCCTTTGGGATATAATAAAACTTCAAACCATACAACACTTTTGGTGAGGTAAGCCACGCCACTAATATCATCAAGAAACCAAGACAAAATCCTTCTTAGCAAATAGTCAAAGAAATGGTACCAACTACAAAGGGACATGTTACCATCATATTAGAGGCCCCTCCCTCTTCCTCTACTGTTAAGGACAGCTTTCTGAGAATCTGAGGCATTCCAACCTCTATTTCTTTCCTTCTTAACATTTCCTTAATCAGCCAGCGAGCAGTAATACTATATTATAAAAGGACTAAAAAAATTTCTAATGCATTCCTAATCCGAATTAATTAATTAATAATTAGGGTAACATTATCTTCACATTAATTAGGGTAGCATTATTAGAAAATCTAGAAAATATTTATGACTGAATTGAATTCTATATATATATTCATCAAGATCAACCCATGGTGTAATTCTCTCAGCATACCCACACAAATACGTACTATGTAACATATATATATATATATATATATATATATATATATATATATAAAAGCAGTAGTACATTAATTTTTCAAAACAAAAATCATCAAAACTTGCTTTGTATTAACATATATTAATGCTCTTTATCATGAAGATCATAATTAATTTAACTGGAACAAAAGTAAAGACTAGTACAGCAAAAACAAATTAACAATTGTAAGTACATGTTGATGATAGCATTAATTTATGTTCCTCAATAAGATATGATCGATCAACTTCACCTTATTTTGAGGTAATTACCAGTAATTAATTGAATTTAATTCTGCATTCTTTGAACAATAGCAGTTCTCATAATGTCTTCATTAGTGAATCCCTCAGGAACTCTTACCACAACATCTTGAAGCACCATTTCCTTAATGCTTGAAACACTGGCGTGATGAACTGGAAACTCAAGTTCTCTTAGTGCATCCATTAATCTTGCAGCTGGATAATTAACATCTGGAGACTGGATTCTGATCATGGCTTCTGATCCTACAATCTTCACATCTACCTCCATTGATATCATTCTACAACTTGTGGAGGACGAAGGCCTCAATTGATCAACCATGTAATTGTTCGTTGATTGATTCTCGTACATTATATTTGCATTAGTCATGATCTTGGATTTCTTTGACACAACTTGTAATTTGTTCTCCAATTCATCAACTTTAGCTTTGAGATCCTTAATATAAGTGACAGCATCCGCAAGTAGAGATGCTTTATCCATCTTTGACACATTAGGAACAACAGATCGGAGTGCATAGAAGCGATGATTAAGCCTCTCTCTTCGTTGTCTCTCTGCTTCCACATGGTTTAGAGGTAATTCTTTGCCATTTATTGGCTTT
>CANXYC010287613.1:0-16446 GCA_948193065.1 Aleurites moluccanus | reverse complement strand
TACATATGCCATGTGAGTTGGTTGATAATGTGTTAGTTGTTTCTACTCCTTTAGAGGAAGAGTGTCACACCTCAAAACCACCAGTGCAACGGTCCTAGGGCAAGGGTAGGCATAAGGCCACCGTACACCCATAGAACCCTTAGCTAACCTGGATCAAATATACAACACATACTAGCTTCATGCCAAACATCCATATTTTATATATATCTCATCAACCTGATATGAAATTTTCTCTTATTCCTTACCGATCCAAAGATAATTCTAACATCAATATGGAACAAGGGAAAGTCTAAAATGCCATCCATGGCAATAAAAGAATAAGTAAATTCACACACATCTACGGAGCTTCTAAGAGTATACTTCTCACAGACATGAATACATATATATAATTCAACTATTATCCAAAAAGATTGCATAAAAGAGTCTTCTTGTGGAGAAAGAAATGACGAAGCTCTATCTTCAGTGTTAACTCTTTCTCGAACTAAGTTAGAACCTGAAATCCATAAAAGAGTGGTGAGCCTTCAACTCAATAAGATGTGAACAATCAGAATGGATAACATATATAGAATACTTAAATAGCAAATCTTGAACATGTACCAGGGTATTAGAAAGAAATCTTAACATACACATTAATATCATAAGTGCTTACAAAGGGTAGCATTATCCAATCATTTCATAATACATATATGAATATCAAATCATGATTCTTTTTAAGAACATAAATGCCTATAAAGAATGACATTATCAAATAAACATAACATAGAACTGATATCATATCATAATATTTGGGTAGCCTTGCTACCTTCATGTGGCACATATGCTTGCGCAGGCATATTCCTAGAGCTCGTGATCCCTTCTAGGTGGAACACTGATACTATACCTTTTCAGCCAAGTTTTCTCTGTGCACATTAGACCAATGAATTAACTCTCATTGGGAAAAGCGTTCTATAATATATGTTCCATGATATACATATCATGTAATGGTTCAACAGTAATTAAAAGTGATCAAGAGATCACAACATATGAATAACATATCATATTATGTATAACAATGGCATATTAATGAACTTGGTCCAAGGAAAAGAACCAAGTCATTATCAACATTTAGAGATTCTATTTATAGAGGATTTTAATAAATTCAATTCATAAATAACATATACATATATATGAATATAATACACTTTAGAAAAAATTCTCATATGGAGAATCATATATATAAAACAAAATTCACACTTACCTCTTAGCACTAAAAAGCTTTCTAATCAAGCCCAACTCTTTCTCAAATCCAAAAGATCCTTAATTCCTTGAGTTCTCTTCTTCTAAATAAAAATTCTCAAAATTTTAAAATTTAGAGTTTTTTCAAAACAATCACATAAAATAATCCTCCATAAATTCTAATCTCCTTAGAGTCTATAAACAAATTCTAGCATTAATTTAACCATTAATAGAGGATGAATAATAGTTATAGAGAAAATCTACTATTCACAGCACTGTTCATCCAAAAATCATAAATCCTCATACTACTAAATCTAACCATAATTATTAGCCTTTAATATTCATAACATATTACTCATAACTTAAAAATAACTATTCTAGGTAACAAAGAACTTAACTCAAGCTAGAGAGAAGATTTGAGGAAATTACTTTATTTTCTCCAAAAAATTTTTGAAAAATTTGGCTTGAATTGATGCTCATATAATCTTTAATTTATATTTTCTAGCATTAATAAGGCTTAATTGGAGTATTAAAACCTTAGAAATAAAGAAAAATGACTTATGGTTGAGAAGAATAGGAAATGAAAAAGAAGGGAGAAGAAGAAAGAAAGAAAAAAAATGAAGTGAAGAGAAGAGAAGCTACTGCTAAAAAAATAAACCCCGAGATTACTATTCATGCTATTGTTCACGTGTACTATTCATGTGCACTATTCAAGGTCACTGTTCACTCGCACTGTTCACGTGCACTGTTCACAACAGAAGCTGAAAAAATCACTTCGGCAGCACATGCTAAACTAGCTCTATCTTAAGCTACAAAAATCTAAATTTCTTGATTCTTCCTTCCACTTAAACTAGACACATGAGGCTACAACATATTCCAAATTCTATCTTTAAAGTATTGAACATAAATTCACAAAATTCTACATAAACACAAACTCTGAAATTCAAATCAAAACTAACAAATCTCACTTCTAAAACAAACATTCCATAACAAATCTTATATATATCATTACAAGAACTTTAGAATACATACAAGCAAAAGAAATCTCAGGTGTTACAAAAATATTAAAGTCCATAACTTTTATCCTTCATGTGTGGTTAGCATAGGTGGCAATAGCTTAAATGTAGATTTGATTGAATTGCTTGTGTTAGAGTTTGATGTGATTTTGGGCATAGATTAGTTGTCTAATCATTATGCTATCATAGATTGTAATGGAAAGAAAATGGTTTTCATGCCACCTTTGGGTGAGGAATTTGTGTTCCAATGAGAGAGGAGAGAAGTACCATACAATAAGATGTCTGCCATTGGAGTGAGAAGATTGTTAAGGAAGGGTTTCCAAGGGTATTTGGCTTATGTTCGAGATACTCGGAAGGAAGTAAAAGGCATAGAGTTGTGAACCCATATTTCAAGACCCTTGGACTAGGGTACATCGTAAATTAGAAGTCAGGACCCTTAGGAAGCAAAGCAGGCCCAAAACGGGTTGAAAAATAAAAAAAAGCAGCTCGAGATCGTAGAAGAGCTCTGCGACACTATAGAGAACTTTGAGTACTGCAAAAGAGTTTTGTGGTACCACTGCAGGCCCAAACTCAACCAAAATCTAGCTTTTCACACTAAAATCCCACATCGAAACTTTGTGATATCTTCGTTCACCTCCCATCCTATAAATAGAGTCCTCCATTCCACTTTTGAGACAACAACTTTGAATACTAGTTGATGGTTATCCTATTATTCACTCCTATACTCCTCCTCTATAAAGTGTTCTTAAGGCGATACCTTTTTTAGTTTGTCCGCCCAATTTAATCTCCATTGGGATTTCAAATTGGCGTTTAGCTCGCTTTTTATAATTTTGAATTGTTGTAGTTCATTAGAATTGGGATTAGTTCAATTGGAGGTAGTTTGGAGTTAACATAAGAAGGAGGATATCTTAGCATTGGGAAAAGTGAAATTTTGATTCGGCAAGTCTCTCTACTCGCCCTCCGTTCTCAAGTCAAAAAGATGCAAGGTAAAACACCTAACTCTTTCTCTTTTTCTTTCAATTCAGTAAAGCATCGAATAAACAAAATATGATAAATTGGGTGAAATAATTAGACCAATGCCTTTGCAAAAAGGAAAAATTGTATGAGTTTTGATTCCCATTTATAGAGATACGCAAGCCTGCTTATTTTAAAAGAATCAAATCCAAATAAATAACTACTCCTCCTTTTCCATTTCTTTACTGTAGTTTTTATTTGCTCTTTCTCTTTCTTTATTTTAGGGAATGTGTGATTTTCCTAGAATCCCATAAGGGTTAGAGAAAATATCCCCTATGTTTGGTTTTATTTGTAATTAATTATTTACTTGTTGCCTTTTTATTTTATTATTCTTTATTTTTATTCTATATTAATTGTCATTTCATTCATTCAATCATGCAATTATATTGTCATGTTCATGAAATTATTTTTTAAGTTATCTTTATATTAATAAGCCAAACAACTTTTTGTTAAATAAACTGAAAACCTAGTCCATGAATCCTCTTTGGTTTCAAAAACTAGTTCAATTTTCCTTTGGGATAAATAAATTAGAGTCAAATTATGGGTTTTTTTCCTTAAATTTTTTCAATTAAAAATAAATTAAGGTGGCGACTCCCAAAAATAAAAATTTAAAACCAAAATAAGCGATAGCCGTTTCAATCTTGAGATCAGACTTGAATGAGCATTTCGATTCCTAGCAGATCAGACCGGTGCTCGGGCGAGACCTCACAGTTGGCGACTCTACTGGGGAATCACTTTCTTTTACAAAAAGAAAATAAGAGGACTACTAATTAGTTTATTCAAAAATCTAAAATGTTTGGCTTTTTAATATAATTATAGCTTTTCATGCATCACTTGCATAGGCTCTTTGCCTTCAAACTTAGTTTTTTTAGGAAAATAATGGATAGTAATTGTAGCATTGAGTGGGTAACCCTTATTGGGTCTACTTGCCGATAACGAAAGCATCCACTCCGCGATGAATCCTTTGATCCTTTCAAAGGTGTAACTGGCAGTACGTACTGTTGGACCCATGCGAGGCTCCTTGACTCACATGTGGTTAGGTATATCACTGCTCTAGTGTGACAGGTACCCAATCAAAGCCACCCTTACCCTTTCATGTAATGAATTTATAACTTAGACCCTAGGTTGTATATACCCTAATAAATTGAGCCTTAGTATGATTGCATGATCATGAACCACTTTTTATTCATGCATCCACATCATCCATACATATCATGCATAAGTTTAAAGGCCTTGAGTAAAGTGGAATATTAGATCCTTCCAAATACATTGGACCTCCCTTTTCATATGCCCACACCATTGCCAAAACCCATTTACCGAGTGTCATGTTACTTTTCCAACTTAAGTTACTTACCCTTATTTCCCTTCCTATGTGTTAACAAGGTACATATGGCTAACCCGACCGACATGGATGCTATGACCATACTTCTCAGTGAACTTCTTAAGAAGCAAAAGGACAACTTTCAGACTACCCTTGAAGCCCAGCAAGCTAGTTTCACTGCCACCATAAATTCACAACGTCAGTCCATTATTGATGAGTTAAAGCAATGATGAACCTCAATGCCCCCTAAACCAAACCTATTGACCCCATAACTTTGAACCCTATTATTGATCTGACTAATAAGGGTAAAGATGTTGAAACTCATGCGAACCCAAAACCGAGCACTAACACACTCCCTGCTTCCACTTTGAATCCTTTTCAAGGTGGGGAATCCTCTTCTTTCCTTGATGTTAAGAAATTCATGGAAAAATTTAAAGCATGAAAGGACCCTCAAAAATATCAAGAAGCATGAGGATTTGATTGATGTAGATTCTTTGCCTCTTTTTCCAAATGCCAGAGTTCCACCAAAATTTAAAATGCTCGACATAGACAAATTCAATGGTACCACTTGTCCCAAAACCCACCTTAAAATGTATGTTAGGGCTATTAATCCTTTAGGGGTTGATAATGAGTTTATTGCTCAACTTTTTCAACAATCATTAACTGGGGTTGCGGTAAGGTGGTTTGTTGATTTGGACTCAAATTACAAGAAAACTTAGGATGACATCTACAATGCATTTGTTAAACAATATCATTATAATATTGAGGTGGATGTTACTCGGAGAGACCTTGAAACTACCAAGCAACAACAAAGGGAATCCTTCACCATGTTCCTTATGAGGTGGAGGTGTAAGGCTGCTCAAATGGTGAATTGACCAACTGAATAAGAACAAATTGATATTATTGTGAAGAACCTTCTTCCAACTTATCAAAATCATCTCCTTACCCAGTATCTCCCGGACTTTAAAGCTTTCATCTAAAATTGAAGACTTGATCCAAAATGGCCAGATCAAGGGTGAGTCATCCAATTCACGACATAAGAAGAATGCCACCTATGCCTCTAATCAGAAAAGTGAGGAGGTCACTACTATTTCCAACCACCAGCTAATGAGATTGGAAAGAAGAAACTTCACTGATTTGGGCATGCCTTTGAGCATAGTTTATAAGAAGGCTTTGGAGGCTAATTTGCTAAAACCTTTAGAACCAAGAGCACCCCATAATCGATTGCCCAAAAGCTACAATATGAATGAATATTGTGAGAATCACCAAGGTGCCGGGCACAAGACAAATGCGTATAAAAATCTAAGGCATAAGATCTAAGCTCTTGTTAATAGTAAGGATATTTTACCACCGAGGTAGGGACCCAATATCTCCACCAATATTTTACCAAATCATCAAGTTAATTTTATCATTGCCTCAGATTTTGAAGCTGATCCTATCTTTTTTATCTAATTAGTTTCTGGTTTTTGTTGTGTGCTTGATTTGAATGACTTTATTGAAGAAGTTGATGCCATTAAAAGAAGTGGCAGAGTTTATCAATCACCACCTATTCAACTTTCCCCTCAACTAGCTCAACCTACCCCTTCTCCAATGGCAAAGCTTAGCCATGATCCTGATGAGGATACTATTCTTAAGTAACTAAAAAAGACCCAAGCCAATATCTCCATTTGGGGTCTTATCCAATCATCATATCCTCACCGCCAAGCTCTTTGCAAGGTGTTAAACCAGTACCAAGCACCCATAGATATCACCCCTGAAACCTTGGTAGCTTCACTCACCAATACTACCAAAGCTACTTCCATCTCCTTCAATGATCATGATTTGCCAAAAGGGGAAGCCAACCATAATCATGCTCTTTATATAACAGTTATGGCTCGTGGAAAGACTATTCCAATGGTGTTGGTAGATAATGGGTCTGTTTTAAATGTTTGCCCACTTAAGGGGGCTAACTGTTTGGGTTTAGAAGCTTCAGACTTTACACTCTCTGATCAGATTGTGAGGGCGTATGATAATACAAAATAGAAGTTTTGGGTGTGGCTACATTAGATGTTACCACCAGACATATCACTGCTTCCATTCCTTTTCAAGTGATTGATGTACCTGCATGCTTTATTCTCCTCTTTGAAAGACCATGGATACATCAAACTAAAGCTGTTCCTTCATCCTTTCACCAGAAACTTAAGTTCCCTTAGGGAACCTCTGTTGTTACTATCAAGGGGGATATGTATGGGAAAAGTGAAACTCATAACCCTATGCCCATTTTGGAAATTCAACTCGAGTTAACATTTGCTACTTTATCTGGTTTTTTCTTTGATACAATCCAATTTATAAAAGTTGAAGTAGGTAAATAACTTGTTCCTTTTGATTTTGATAAATATGGTAACTTTGTTGTGGCTAATATGATGAGGAAAATGGATTACTTTCCTAGTTTAGGTTTGGGAAGAAATCAATAAGGGATGAAGAGTTTCCAAGAATATCCTATAGCTAGTCCTCCTTTTGGACTTGGTTATAAACCGACTCAAAAAGATTTGATCGAATCAAAAGTAAGGGCTAAGGAAAGAGCCCAAGCCAAGAAAAGAGGTAAGGATTATGAATGGCAGATACATCCTTATTTCAAAACCCTCAATGGGTATTTTGTAAAAGAGGGTGAAGATTTTCCTTGCTATGGCTTCTCTAAACCTTGGATTTGTCCCATTACTAAAAAGCTAATCCTTAGTTTTAAAATCTTCTTTGATGTTAGACTTACCTTAGAAGAGTGTGAGCTGATATTTATGCTGGAGCAAGATTGGGAGGATAACATGAAGGCTACTCTCTTTGAGCAGATCTCTGTAATTGAAAATGAAGAGGAGACAGACCCTACCAAATTCATCCAACCAACCCTGGCCCAACTTGAAAATTGGCACTATAGAGAGGAACCCAAGTCAAAATCCAAAACAAAGTCTGAGTCTGAGTCTATTGAGTCTTTTCTTTTTAAATTTTCTTCCAAAACTATTAACCTTTCTGGTTCTTTATTTGGTTCTGATGTAATAATGGATGATGGTGCTTTTATTGGTAATAAAAAGTTTTGATTTTTCTTCTTATGATTCAGTTTTTCCTTATTCTTTTAGTCTTTCTTTTGGGTCTAATTTGAATGAGACATCAAAAAAAGAAAATGAAATTAATGAGATAAAAAAAGATAAAGGCAAAGAGTCAATAAATTTCCACACAGAAGAAAAGCCCAAGATCACATTCATTGCATCATTATTTCATGGTAGAGAAGGATTGGTCAGGATGATCCGAGAATGGGAACCTAAGGACATGATTGGTATAGGTCTGAACATAGCAGCGCATAAGATCCCCATTTACGAGCATGTGAAACCTATAAAGCAGAAGTTGAGAAGACTGAAACCGAAATGGTCTTTGAAGATCAAAGAAGAAATCACCAAGCTGTTAGATAATGAGTTTATTAAGCAAATCACCTATCCTTCATGGTTGGCTAATATAGTACTAATTCCAAACAAGGATGAAAAAGTTCGGATATATGTCAATTATAGGGATTAAAACAAGACTTACCAGAAAGATGATTTCCCTTTACCTCATATTGACTTATTGGTTCATAGCATGGCAGGATCTAAAACTGTTTCTTTGACTAATCTGTATGTGGGATATAACCAAATTTAAGTGAATCCCCCTGACAAGGAAAAAATAGTGTTTGTGACAGAATTAGGCACCTATTATTATAGGGTCATGCCTTTTGGGCTAAAGAATGCTAGGGCAATCTGCCAAAGGATGGCAACCACTATTTTCTATGATATGATGCATAAAGATATTGAGGTCTCTATGGATGATATGGTCATAAGGTCTCTAACAGCTAATGATCATTTATGAGCGTTGAGGCGATTCTTCCTTAGACTTCGCCAATATAATTTAAAGTTGAATCCTGCTAAATGCCTTTTTTATGCATCTTTTGTAATATTTTTGGGATACATGGTTAGTAAGAGAGGCATGGAGGTTGATCCTGCAAAATCAAAAGCCGTTTTAGAAATACTAGCCCCAAAGACTGAAAAGGAGATTAGGGGTTTTCTTAGAAGGTTACGATACATTAGACACTTCATCTCACAAATGGCTGATGTGTATGGTCCAATTTTCAAGTTGTTAAAAAAGGGAGCTTCTAAATAGTGGAATGATGATTGTCAAAATGCCTTTGAAAATATCAAAGAGTACTTATTGAGCCCTCCAGTTTTGCAGCCTCTAAGGCTTGGTAAACCATTATTGTTGTATATCTCTGTTACCCAATAAGCCATGAGGGCAATGCTTGTCCAAAATGTTGAAGTCTTTTATAAAGAAAATGTCATCTATTATTTGAGTAAGAAAATTCTATCTTATGAACTTAAGTACAACCAAATCAAGCAGTTGTGCCTTGCTTTAGTTTGGGCATGTCATAAGTTTCAACATTACTTAAGTTCCTACACTACTCATGTTCTTGCTAATAAGAGCCCTTTGAAATTCCTTATGGAAAGGTCGGTTCTTGACAGTAAGATGGCGCGGTGGATGGCAGCTCTTGCAGCATTTGACCTGAAGTATGTTTCTAGAAAAAGGGTAAAAAAAAGTGTGGTGGCTGATCAATTGGTTGCAAAGCAAGCCTAAAATGGGTCAAAAAATAAGAAGAAGTAGCTCGAGATCACAAAAGAGCTTTGCAGCACTGCAAAAGAGCTTTGTGGTACTTTAGAAAGGCTTTGTGGTGCTACAGAGAACTCTAAGTACCACAAAAGAGCTCTACAGTACCGCAAAGGGCTTCTATGGTATTGTAGGGCCAGACTAATCTAAAATCCAGCTTTTCACCCCAAAATCCCACATCAAAACTTTGTGATCTCTTCCTTCACCTCTTATCCTATAAATAAAGCTCTCCATTCCACCTTTGAGACAACAACTTTTAATATTAGTTGATGGTTATCCTATTATTCACTCCTGTACTCCTCCTCTATAAAGCATTTTTAAGGTGATACCTTATTTGGTTTGCCTGCCCAATTTAATCCCCATTGGGATTTTGAATTGGCACTTAGTTTGCTTTTTATAATTTTGAATTGTCTTAGTTCGTTAGAATTGGGATTGGTTCAATTGGAGGTAGTTTGAAGTTAACATAAGAAGGAGGATATCTTAGCATTAGGAAAAGTGGAACTTCGATCTAGCAAGTCTCTCTACCCGCCCCCCGTTCCCAAGTCAAGAAGACGCAAGGTGAAACACCTAACTCTTTCTCTTTTTCTTTCAATTTGGTAAAGCATCGAATAAACAAAATATAATAAATTGGGTGAAATAATCAAACCAACGCCTTTGCAACAAGGAAGAATTGCATGGGTTTTCATTTCCATTCAAAGGGATACGCAGGCATGCTTATTTTAAAAGCATCAAATCCAAATAAATAAGAACTCCTCTTTTTGCATTTCTTTATTTTAGTTTTTGTTTGCTCTTTCTCTTTCTTTATTTTAGGGTATGTGTGATTTTTCTAGAATCCCATAAGGGCTAGAGACAATATCCTCTATGTTTGGTTTTATTTATAATTAATTATTTACTTTTTGCCTTTTTATTTTACTATTTACTTATTCTTTATGTTTATTCTGTATTAATTGTCATTTCATTCATTCAATCATGCAATTATATTGTCATTGTTCATGAAATTATTTTTCAAGTTATCTTTATATTAATAAGCCAAATAACTTTTTGTTAAATAAACTGAAAACCTAGTCCCCGAATCCTCTTTGGTTTCAAAGACTAGTATATTTTTCATTTGGGATAAATAAATTGGAGTTAAATTATATGTTTTTTCCTTAACTTTTTCTAATTATAAATAAATTAAGGTGGCGACTCCCAAAAACCAAAATAAGTGATAGCCACTTCAATTGTGAGATCGGACCTGAATGAGCATTTCGATTCCTAGCGGACTAGACCAGTGCTCAGACGAGACCTTACAAGAGCAAATTCCAGTAATTAGTGAGCTTTCAGACGTATTTCCTGAAGAGTTATCAGGGTTACCATCTGATAGAGAGATAGAGTTTGGTATCGAGTTGCTACCTCGCGCAAGACCAATTTATATTCCTCCCTACCATATGGCATTAGTTGAGTTGAAAGAATTAAAGGTTCAGTTACAAGATATGTTTGACAAGGGATTCATCAGACATAGCAGTTCGCCTTGGGGTGCACCAGTACTCTTTGTGAAAAAGAAAGATAGTTCGATGAGATTGTGCATATATTACAAGCAGCTTAACAAGGTTCCCATTAGGAACAAACATCCTTTGCCAAAGATAAATGCCTTGTTAGACTAGTTGCAAGGTGCTAGTCATTTCTCTAAGATAGACTTGAGGTCGGGCTATCATTAGTTGAGAATTCAGAATGAGGATGTACCAAAGACGTCTTTCTGGACCAGATATGGACATTATGAGTTCTTAGTGTTACCATTTGGATTGACTAACGCACTAGTTGCATTTATGGACTTGATGAATTGGGTGTTTAGGCCATTTCATGACAAGTTTGTCATTGTATTCATCGATGACATTCTTGTATATTCTAAGAGCAAGAAAGAGTATGAAGAACATCTTTGGATTGTATTGTAGACTTTGATAGAGGATAAGTTGTTTTCCATGTTCTCCAAGTGTGAGATTTGGTTTGATAGTGCTTCTTTCCTTGGGCATGTGGTGAGCAAGGAAGGACTTAAGGTTAATCCGAAGAAAGTGGATGCGATCCTTAATTGGCTTGGACCCACTAATGTATCAAAAGTTAGAAGTTTATTAGGTTTGGTAGGGTATTATATAAGGTTTGTGCAAGACTTTTCCAAGATCGCAGTGCCTTTGACTAAGCTTACTCAGAAGCAAGTGAAATTTCAATGGACGAATGTTTGTGAATGGAGTTTCCACAAGTTGAAGATTTGTCTTACCACCACACCTGTTTTAGCCCTACCGTCAGGAGAATGAGAATATGCAGTGTAATGTAATGCATCAAGAGTAGGACTTGGATGTGTGCTTATGCAATATGGTAGAGTAATAGCCTATGCTTTTAGACAGTTAAGGAAGCATGAGGTGAATTACCCTACACATGATCTTAAGATGGCTGCAATTGTATTCTCGTTAAAGATATAAAGACACTACTTGTATAGAAAGAATTATGAGATCTTCACAGATCATAAGAGTTTGAAGTGTATCTTTCAATAGAAGGATCTCAATCACAGGCAAAAGAGATGAATGGAGTTACTAAAAGACTATGATTGTGAAATTTTGTATCATCTAGGAAGTGCTAATGTAGTAGCGGATACTTTGAGTAGAAAATCTTTGGGAAGTTTAGCCTATATCCATGTTAGTCAAAGACCACTAGTGAATGAGGTGCAGAGTTTGCATGATATGGGGATTAGATTACATTTGCTCGATATGAGTGTGCTTTTGGCTCATTTCCAAGTTAAGCCAGTACTTATTGATCAAATAAGAGAAGCACAAGATAAGGATCCTTAGTTGGTAAGTTGAAGAAAAATGTGGGAATAGAGAGAGCTCCAGACTTTGCTATAGTTGATGGTATGTTAAGATCAGGCAGTAGATTATGTGTTCCAACAGTGGATGGATTAAGAAATGCAATTCTTAAGGAAGCTCATTATTCTAGCTATAGTATGCATCCAGGTACAACGAAGATGTATCACTACATCAAGAGTTCTTATTGCTGGAGTGGGATGAAGAAGGATATTGCAAAGTTTGTGGCTAAGTGTCTGACTTGCCAGCAAGTTAAGTTCGAGCATCAGAAGCCTTCAGGACTACTTCAACAGTTGCCATTTCCAGAATGAAAATGGGAGAGAGTGACTATAGATTTTGTAGTTGGATTGCCAAGGATTTCAAGAGGTTATGATTCAATATAAGTTATTATTGATAGATTGACCAAGTCAGCTCATTTTTTTCCAATTAAGATGACTCATACAGCTTCTCAATATGCACATATATATGTTGATGAGATTGTCAGGCTTCATGTTGTTATAGTTTCGATTATCTTCGATAGAGGTACTCAGTTCACCTCCAGATTTTGGCAAAAGTTGCAAGAGTGCTTAGAAATATAGCTTGACTTCAGCACAATATTTCATCTACAGACGGATGGACAATCAGAGAGGACTATCCAAACTCTAGAAGACATATTGAGAATGTGTATTCTAGACTTTGGAGGGAATTGGGATACTCACTTGTCATTGATAGAGTTTGCCTACAATAATAGCTACCATTCAACTAGCCAGATGTCTTTTTATGAAGCTCTATATGGTAGAAAGAGTAGATCTCCCTTGTGTTGGGATAAGGTTGGGGAGAAGCATATCGAAGGACCTGAGTTGATAAGATACACGTCCAAAAAGATACCACTCATTCGAGAGAGATTGAAGATGACTTTCGGTCACCAAAAGAGTTATACTGACCCAAAGAGAAAAGACCTTCAGTTTTCATTGGTGATTTAGTGTTCTTAAAGATCTCATCTATGAAAGGAGTTTTACAATTTAATAAGAGAGGCAAGTTATCTCCATTATTTATCTGACCCTTTGAGATTCTGAGCAAGGTTGGAAAGGTCTCATATAGGTAAGCTTTGCCATCTAACATGGATAGTGTGAATATGGTATTCCATGTTTCGATGCTTTAGAAGTACGTCATTGATCCTTCTGATGTGCTACAAGTTTCGGCAGTAGACCTTCAATAAGTCTTGACGCATGAGGAGATTCCAGTCACCATTATGGACTGAATGATAAAGAGACTACAAAATAAAGGCATAGCAATGGTTAAGGTCCTATAGAGAAATCAAGCAATGGAAGAGTGCACTTGGAAAGGGTGAGCAAAGCATGCAGGACAAGTACCCCCATCTATTCCAAGAGCAAGGTAAGTCTTAAAATTTGAGGATAAATTTTCTTAAGGTAGGGAGAATGTAATACCCAGTATTTTGAATGTTTAGAGTAGATATGTATTCACTTATGATTATTTGATGAATGTTAGCATATGTATGTATATATATGCATGATAGATAATCTAGCATTGTCATGTTATGTATAGATTACTTTTAGAATGGGTAGATGTTAATAAATAATTGAATTTGAGGTGATAGACATGATTAAGTATAGGTTTGTTGAGTTTGGAAAGTTAGAATGGAGAAGCGTGAGAGGTTCTCGTCAGCAAACCTTTCACTTGCGTGAGGTATGTCTTTATGAGTGTGAAGCATGCTTCACAGGCATGAGATATCATTCACCATCATGATAAAAAATTTTGTGTAAATTTGCCAAATCCTCATATTTGCCTTCACGGGCATGAATTGTCTCTTCACAACCGTTAAAATATTTTGGATCTAAATGTAAACAGTGGCCTTCACAGCCGCAAAGTCTCTCTTCATGGGCATGAAGACACGGACCTATAAATATTTGACCCCAATTTTTCATGGTTAGAATATATGAATATAAATTGTGTATAGATGTTTAAGAACATCAATTAGTAATTATTATGGATTATAAGAAAAAATAATGGATTTAGGATTTTTGGGTGAATAATAGCTATTTCTCCCAATCTTCTACATTTCTCCAAGAGATGATTAAATTGATATTAGAAATCATGTTAGGATTCTTAAAGATAATTAAAAACATGATAATTTATTATGTATGAGCATTATTAGGTAAACCCCTAATTTTGAGTATTTGGGGGAGAGGAGAATTTAAAGAAATAGAGAGGATTGTGGATTTCACAATTGTTTAAGGGCTTAACAAGGATAATTTGTTTTGAGGTAAGTATAACCATTGCATATACATGTATGAGGCCTCGCCCGAGCGTCGCCGTCCGGGCCTGCCCTCTTCGAGAGAAAAAGACAGCATTGTGGGCATCAGAGTGCTCATATAGGGGCAATTTCTCACAGAGTAGACGAGCTTAGCGCCTTTTATTTGAAAATGATTTTGATTTTTGAAGTCGTCACCTTAAATTATTTTTTATTGAGAAAATTTAAAGTAAAAACCCATTTTTGACTCCAATTTTATCCCAAAGGAAAAAGTGCACTAGTCCTCGAAACCAAAGAGGGTTCGGGGACTAGGTTTTCGGTTGAACTTGGCTTTCAATTTTAACCTTGATTTAAAATGATTTTCATAAACAATTAAAGAATGACATATAAAATGCATGAGCAAATAAATACATGAACAATTGAAATAGAATCAAATAAAACAATTAAAGAGAGTGATAAAAGTAAATTATTACATCTCAAAACCTCAAAAATAGGGGATATCAACTCTAGCCCTTATGGGTTCTAGGTCGATCACACATTCCCCAAACAGTATATTCAACAAATAAAATTAAGTAAATAATGAAAATAAAGGAGATGGTTTTTGTCGTTCTTTGGATTTGAAGCTTTTATACAACTTGCCTGCGTATCCCGTCGAATGGGAATCAAAACCCACGGAGTTCTTCCTTCTCGGGAAGGAAGGTTGATTTTATACCCAATTTATCATGTTTTGATTCTTTATTTTAATGCTTTACCAAAATAAAGAAGATGAGTTAAGAATACGTACCTTTGCCCTAGCTTTTAGGGATGCTGGCAGACGGAGTGCTCTTCCGGAGTGGAGTTCCACCTTGGATCGGATGGCGCCCGAGGAAATGGGTCGAGATGCCTTCTTAGCTCTTAGGAAAACAAGTCGGTGGAGGGACCTTGCTTCGAGGAAAGATTCAACTGAGAGGCTCAATACGCCCCTAATAGCAACTCTTTTAAATCGAAAGAGAGCTAAAGAAGAAGAAAATATCACTTGGAGAGGAAAAAAGACGAAATCTAGTAACGAAAATGATTTCTTGTCTTTTTTCCTTGCTTTTGCGAGTCTTGGCATGTTTCTAGCTGTTGTTGTCTGTTACTGTGTATCCTTGTGGCTCTGGAAGGTGGGGGAAGGCTCTATTCTTATAATAGGAGCTTCGGAGGTCGAATCCCATCAATTTTCGATGTGGGATTCGAAAAAAATCGGATGCAGATCATCGCTGCCGCCGGCAAGAGAAGGCATTGCAGGCAAAAGGGGGTGGCGGCACTGCCATAGTGCCTTGGCGGCATAGGCTGGGAAAGGGGGCGGCTGCTGCAGCAAGGAGCTGCGCTGCTCGGTGGCTACCGCCCAGAGGGGGTGGCGGCACCGCCACACCCGTCTGGAAGCACTTACAAGGCTGGAGGGCGGCAACTGTGCCCAGACTCCGTTCTGAAGCTGTTCCAAGTCCGTCTGAGCTCGGGTTTGGTTCCGAGGGGTGCCGTTTGGGTTGGTGTGAGTCCGAGGGGTGTAAAAATGAGTGTTCACAACATATTGTTCTTGGAAATTGATTATTCAATTCTTCCTAATGTATATATATAATTTCCATATTGTGAAATATTGTATTATTAGGCTATTCAATAAATTTTCCATGGTATTTTTAAATTGATGATAACTTGATACATGTAATCACCTTGTATGTTGTGAATGACTTAGTCATCTTTCTTTGGACCAAGCTCATTATGAAACCTATTTGCTAAATTGAATGAATATATGTTTATATGTTGATGGTCTCGTGACCAATATGTTTCAATGAGAAAACCAAACCATATAACCTATGATATGGATATGTATAAAACACTCTTCCCAATAAGAGTAAATTCATTGGTCCATGCACATAATGGGAGCCCAACTAATAGGGTTTTTATCAGTTTTCTACCTAGAGGGGGGGGGGGGGGGGGGGGGGGGGGGGGGCGGGGGGCAAAGGGGTTGGCCACCCAAAAGTATAATATAAATTATGTAAAAGCAATTTAAACAAATTAATTGTCAAAAGTAAATTAAAAATCGAGAACCTATAAGTACTCTAAATAAGAATTTTTTCATCATATTCTTTTTCTTCACTATACATTCACCTTTTTAACTTTATA
>CANXYC010287570.1:0-13759 GCA_948193065.1 Aleurites moluccanus | reverse complement strand
TATATATATATATATATATATATATATATATATATATATATATATATATATATATATATATATATATATATATATATATATATATATAGACACACACACACACACACACACGCACACACTAAGTCCTTAGGATAGAAAGGGGTAACAATAGTGCACGAAAACAACACAGAAAAAATAAAAATATTCAACACAGCCTTTGGCAAAAGGCATGCATGAATGCAGAAGTATTTCATAGAACTTTCTGATGTGCAAGATCTTTAAAGAAGGCGAGCATATAACATATTATTCTGCTACTTATGTTTGAATGAAGATGCTATAAACAAATAATGTAAATAAATTTGAAAATTAAAGATTGAATTTGGAAAATATACCTTATATTATTATAATTGTTTGAAAGAGGTTACAAGATTTGGAAGGAGAAAATGTAAACACTCAGAGGTTTTCTCTCAGAATTTTCTCTAAGCCTATTACAAGTTCTACCTAGTTTGGAGAATTTGAGTTCCTTGTATAGGAAAACAGAAACAAAACCATTAATTTGAAAAGCTTTGAATCACAGACTGAAATTCCTATAGACAAGGATTTGGATTCCAGCTCAGCTATCAGTGCATGTGGGAGACAGAGGTAGGTAAAGGACGTATGCTTCTGAAGATCACATTGGGGTACTGAGGCTGTCTGGCTTTTTTTAAAAAAATAATGCCATTTCCTATAGACTTTTATTTTTGTCGGCTCCTATAGTGTCAGCAGACAAAATTGATACTGTGGAGATTGACAGATACATATACAAATACAAAAAGAAAATACAAGATACAATACATTTTAAAATACAAGAAATATACTAAAAGTATTAAGTTCAATTTTCTTTTTTCTTACTTTTTTTTTTTGAATACCTTCTACCTTAAGGTGGCAGAAAAACCTTTAGGAAATTTGGATCTTCAATCTACCGTTTTATTGGTGGTAGAATTCCAAAACAGTCATCTTCATTTTCATTTCCTAAATCTATAATAGGTTCAAAAGAGGAAGAGCTTGAAGAAGAAGAAGCTACTTTTGAAGAAGTGGGTTTTGAAGAAGAAGACTTATTTTCCAACATTTGTTGAATTATGGAATAAAAGTCTTCTTTAGATTGGGCAGAGGCTAGTTTTGAAATGCCAAAAGATCTCTGTGCCAAGAAAGTTGTAGTTTCTGGAGGGCACGGAAGGCAATTATTTTTTACTAACCAGTTTTGGACAGATCTTTTAGTGATCTTATTATTGAAGGAATCCCACCATTTGACTTTGAATCTCCTGATGAGAAAACATTGACCATCCTGTGTATGATTGTAGTCAAAATACCAAATACATACCCAGGGAAGAAAAAAATTTTGAACAAAATAGTAGAAAATGATGAAATCTCATTTCTACGTTTGAAGGTTTGAAAGTATTTTTGAATAGTTCATAGCATGGTTGGACTTCTGGAATCACGGTGTTTGGACTGTTACCATAATAATTTCACCATTAAATAAACCAATAGGGTAGGTTGGAGGTTTGAAAGGTTCGATCAAAGTAAAATAACCAAAAATGGCTATTTCCTTTGTTTTGGATTAGAAATGAATTGAACCAAGCCTGTTGATAATCCCAATGGCTGTAAACATTACAATGGTTTACCCTAGTATGAAGGTCAGTAGGAAAGGTTTTGAAAGAATTTAAGTTTGTTCCCCAATCTTTAGGGTGAATGACTTTTGAAATTGTGCATGTTGAATATGCCGGATGGCGGTGGTCCGAGTTCTTTTTGAAGTGTTTAAATTTAGCAGAGCCAGTTACTTCCAAAATAGAAAGGTAATAGAACTGCGGTTTGAATTTGTCCTATGGTTTAAAATATCATCCTTTTGGAAATAAGTTTGAAGTTGTCTTGGAGACCTTTTGATGATAAAAACCTTCCTCCATGGTCAGAATAATTTGGAAATGAGATTTTTCTAAATACTCACTTGATTTAAAAAATTATTTATTCTGAGAAATCACAATTTTAGAAACATTTGGTTTTAAAAAATCTTTGGAAATAATTTGAGTTGGGGTTTTGGAGGGAAAAACCAACTCTGTTTTTGAAACAGTAAGAGTTTTCTTACCTTTGTCCTCTTTAGAGGATGTTGATTTTGAAGTGGAGGCCTGCTGTGGACTTTGGGCCTCTGAAAGTTTTTGAAGGGCCAGAATTAATTCTAGGCTCTGGGTGAGTTGTTCAACCCAGTTTTAGATTTGGGCCTCCTTTGAGGATTGGGCTTCTTTGGCTTAATCTTCTAGTACCATATCCATCCATGATTTGATGGGTTGGGCTGCAGATGTTTTTGGAATTGGTTTTGGATCATTTTCTCTGGTTTGGGTAGGTTCCTCAAGAGTATTTGGATCTTGGGCCTTGCCCTTTCCTTTGTCTTTATTTTTTTGGGGCATTAGGGCCTGTTTTGAAGAAACTTTCGGGTCAAAAATTCTGGTATGGAATTTGTATCTCCTTTTATATATTCAATTTCAAAATCAAATATGGAAAGGATTGCTTGCCAATGGGCAAAAATCTGTTTGGATACAATGTTTTGAACATCTTTTTACAAAACTTCTTTGGTAGACTTACAATCAATGCACAAAAGAAATTTTTGATTTAAAAGATCATTTTGAAATTTTGAGATGCATAACACAATGGATAAAATCTCTTTTTTAATTGTAAAATAGTTTTTCTGACAATCATTCCAATGTGCAGATGTAAAATAGACTATGCACTCCCGCCCATTTTGAATTTGTTTTAAAATTTCACCATAGCCTATTTCTGATGCATCAGTCTCCACTATCTTAGGAGCTAATGGATCTGCTATATGTAGACATGGAATTACTAAAACTTATTTTTTGATCATTTGAACAATCCTAGTATGCTGGTCTGACCATGATACTAGATTTTTCTTTAACCTATCATGCAATGGTTTTGCTAGACGGTTAATGTTTGGACAGAAATATAAGACATAATTTAGACTTCCTAAGAACTTTTGCATTTGAGTTTTATCTAAGATTTTGTCTGGAAACCTAGATGCAAATGCAAGGGATCTCTCAATGGGTGTTATAGTTTCTTGACAAATATAATATCCCAAAAACCTAACACGAGTTTGAAAAAGAGAAATTTTGAATTTTGAAACTACTAAACCATTTTTCTTTGTTATCTGGAAAAATGTTTGTAAGTGTTTGAAATGTTGTTCAATAGAATTTGAAAAAATGAGTATATCATCAATGTAGACAATGTAAAATTTTGAATAAGGATTAAAAATGTCATTCATAATTCTTTGAAATTCTAAAGGAGCATTTTTCAAACCAAACGGCATAACATTTCATTCATATTGACCAAAATGAACTGTAAATGCAGTTTTGTATCTATCCTTAGGATGAATTTGAATTTGCCAAAAACTAGATTTCATATCAAATTTTGAAAAGATGAAAGCTGAATGTAATTTTGAAAGCAAATCCTTTTTGTTTGTAATTGGATATCTTATCCATTTTAAAGCAGAGTTTAAAGGTTTGTAATTGATAACCAACCTAGGTATCAGAGCCTGGGGGGGTGTGAGATAGTGAATAGTGTCTGAACTCATTAGAGAAGATAAACAGTAGACAAATAGGATTTTTATTTAAATAAACTGTTGGATTTGGGTACAGTTATAAGTCCCGTTGTTAGCCGATGATAGGCATTTTAGGGCAATAATCCTGGTGGCAGCATCTTAAGTTTATTTAGAAAAATAATTTTATTTTCTCTTATTTATTTTCAAAAATGAATTTAGATTCTTTTTTCTGTCGAACTACATCTCGTTCAAACTCTTCTACTTCTGAATCTTTAGAATTCAAACGGATCATCAATAGTGAGGAAATCACTATTGAGGATTTTTCAAAATAAATTGATGACTGGAAAATCCCCAGAATTCAAAAGAAACAGATTTATGAATCTTCAAAATTTTCTCTTTTCAAAACTGATTTTACAATCAAAACAGAGGAAAAAGATATCCAAATTTCAAAACCTTTTGAAGAAATTCATCTTCTATCTTCAAAATCTCCTCAAAAACATAGGGAAAAATCCTATAAGTACATACATATAGGATTAATCCAAGTAGGTATAAGACCTTTGACTAGAGAAGGATTAGATACCTCCATCTTAGCAGTCCTTAGAGATGCTAGGTTTACAAACTTCTATGATTCTTTATTAGGAACTGTAGAATCCAGCCTTAACAAAGAACCAATCAGCTTTAGCTGTTATCCAAACATTACAGTCTCTTTGAATCATAAAAATATTTTAAAGAGAATTGTTCTTCAAATCAAGACTCATAATTATAAAATGTTTGACGGATCAATTCCAATTGCATTAATTTTCAAAATTCATTATAAAGCAATGATCTCTGCTTTTGCTTCAAAACATATCCAACACTCGCCAAAAGGAGAAACCCTTTTGCTTCTAACAGACCTTACAGAGGCCAATACAGTTATTTCCAAAACTATCCAGTGGAAAGATGTAACCTTACCAGAGGAATGAGTTTTAGAAGGAGTGACTCAACCAGAAATTCCAAAATAACCTGAACCAAATTCAAACCTGAAAAATATTACCCAATTCTCAGATGGTAGAGTCAAACTCACATTTGACAGAAAATCAACCTCATCAAGATTTTATGATACTGCCTCTACCTCTTCAACCATAGACATAAGACGAGTATCCAATCTTCCCTCTGTCATTTATGCCCCGTATATGGTGCCAATACAAAGAATTCAAACAGTACAGCCTAGGTATTCTACAACTGATATACCTAAAAGTACCATAGAAATACCTAGCTCTACTCTCCAAAATGTTGACTATCAAACCAATATACCTAGACCAGTATATGCAAATAGTCAACCACAAAACCAAAAAGAAGAACCTGAATCCCCACCTTCTTCACCAACACCTTCAGCTATCACACAAAATATTGAGCATGAGATCAATGTGATAAAAAAGGAATTTCAACTTTACAAAAATCTTCTGCATAAAGATTTTTATTCAAAAAAGAATGAAGCCAAGAAAATTTGGTTGTTTAAAACTACTTAGAGATCAGAAATGAAATCCAAGAAGAATATTATCAGTTTTGCAATATTGTTCATATTCAAATGAAATTTTTTGATTGGTTTGAAATTTATGCAAAAAAGCATGAAATTGCATATCCTTTTTTCAAGTCAAAGCATTTCAAAAAAAACTGATCATTCAAAGAAGTTTGTGAATCCTATTACCTCTAGGAATAAAACCCCAGAATCAAAGGTAGGTGATCAAACAGTCCAGTCTAAACATCCACCACCATACATATATATATATATATATATATATGTATATATATATATGATCAAAACCAAATTCGAAATCCTTCAATCAAGTTCCAAATCAACTTAATTGCACTTAATGCTTCAATCATAGCACATTACAACAATTTACAAATTTAGGGTTTTCCTTACCCAACATTACTCTTAACAAATTTTTGCAATTAAAGACTCTCTAAAGTTTATTTAGATAGTTCTTAAACTTAATATAACTACTCCTTAAGAAAATCATGGAATAATAGAAGAATTGATACTATTTATGTTACTATTCACCATTTGCCTTAATTCTTCCAACAACCAAAATCTGTAGTCATTAGTGCATTTAATATGCTCCCCATAACTATTCTAACAACCTATAACCTCAAATTATAACAGAAATCAAATTATGGAGAAAATACCTCTTTCTCCTCAAATGGAGATTTTGGAGAAATCTTGACTTGGAATGATCCAATAGCTTTCTCAAAGTGTTGATCTTTCAAAATGAAGCATTAATGTGAGTATTAATGCCTTAGAAATACAGATGAAACATATTTAGGGTTTGGTAGTTGAGAAATAAAGAAGAGAGAGAAAATGGTTTAATTTTCGGATAAGTGATGAATGAATGGATATATATAAAACTTGACGCTTCACATCTAAAGAAGGATTCACGCCCGTGAAGGTCGACTATTCACGCCTGTGAAGATGATCTTCATGCCCGTGAAAGCAATCTAATGAAAATTCAAAATTCAGACATAAACTTTTTGTACGCCCGTGAAGACTTATTCACATTAGTAAAGATATGCTTCCGTGAAAGAAGGTTCTGAGGCAATTCTCAACTTCTCTCCAATCTAACTTAACCAAAACACAACTTAACATATAAAACTCTATTTATGAGTCATCTATACTCAACAAATCACATTTTATCAAACTGAACTAGTAGAAAATAAAACAGAATAGAATAGAAAATCATAATTTATCACCAATCAAACAAATCCATTAAAAAATAATCAATCAGAGTACATAACACAAACAATACATATAAAGTGTATTACAATTGGGCTCTCTAATATCAATAACTAGCTTTTAAGGTTAACACTTCTAGGACTATATAAGTTCTCAACATTTCTAACATGGTATCAGAGTAAGAAAATGATCCATACCCCTATTAAATTATAATTTGTGACTGAAATTTCAATTTCTCTTTCAATTTTTGGTATATTCCGGGTTTAATTTGATTTCAATTCTTGCCCCGTAGTGAGTTTCTTTCAGTTTTCTTTTACCACGAGCTTTCAAATTTATTTCTTCCCTCATATTAGGCTTTGAATTTCGCCCCGAAGTGGGTTCAAATTTGTTTCTTCACCCGTATTAGGCTTTCAATTTCATCTCGAAGTGGGTTTAATTTAATTATCTTTCTTCTAGTGATGAGCTTTAAGATTTGTTACTTCGTCCATATTGGGCTTTCAGTTGTTATTCAATTTTCATCATAAATTTTCAAGTGTCAACTAGACTTAGTAAAAGAAATTATTATGGCCCAGTTATCATTTGAGGGGAGTGTGAAACTCCATTTGGCAATCAAGAGGGGGTGAATTGATTGGAATTTAAAAATTAAGACCAAATAAAAATTATTGATGAAGAAAGAGAAGAGAAAAATGAGACACAAGATTTTATAGTGGTTCGACCAACTCTTTGCCTACATCCACTCCTTAAGATCTCATTTGAGTATTTTACTTGATCCTTTTATGGGTGCATGATCAAATTCAAGTATTTAGACTCACACTTAAACCATATAAAGTATTTTTACAGGCTTACACTTCAAATCTTTATAAGTATTTTCTCAAAAACTCACACTCAAACCTATACAAGTGTTTTACTAAGGCTCACACTAAAACTCTTAAGAAATACAAGAGATGAGAAGAAAAAAATCCTCATTTACTTTTTCCCAAACTCTCAATAATCAATGAGTCTTAACAAACTCAAATATTTACAGTAAAAAGCATAAAATAAATGCTTTACAAATTTTAAGCTCTTTAAGCCTTAAATATGAATGATTTGGTGCAATAGTTCAATGAACGATTCTCAATGGTTGTTCTCATACATTTAAATTTCCATCAATTAATATTTATGGCTTTGCATGAAATAGAGCTGTTTTACCCCATTTAATGTAATTAAATGCAATTGACAGCTTTTTCAATAGCTATATTTTTTATCTGCTTCTATAGAGTAGCGGCAACGACTGCCAGTCGTGCTCGCGACTTGCCTAAGATTGATAAACTTCACAGTTGCAACTCTCTTTTCGCTGCTATGACTTTCTTCGAGTTGTGGCTGGGACTAAACTTGTCGCTCCCGCAAATTATGCCCTACTGAAGCTTGAAGTTACTGGACTTTCTAGAGTCCTTAGTCGTCCCTGCGACTTTTTGTAGCGCCTGCGACTTGTCAACTGAGTCCTTAGATGCGGTTGCGACTTTCTTCATCCTTGAATCTAAGCTTCTTGACTCCTTATTCGCGACGGTGGCTTCTCATGTAACAACTGCGACTTTCTACAGTCCTGCAACTTGAATTATGTTTTGTGCATATCTCAATTATGCTCCCTCTTAGCATTTGCACTCTTTCAAATATGTTAAACCTATGATTTAGCACTGGTCATGATTTATTATGCCTTCACCAACTGAAACAAATTGTTAGCATAGTTAACACATTGAAATATTTTGTTATTATCAAAATCAACATTAAACTCAAGGGGTCCAACAAAGGTTTAAGATAATAAATCATATATGGACTAAATATAAGATGTTAAATAGACTTGTATATAATTAGACTCTCTAACCTCAATAGCTAACTTTTGAGGTTAACACTCCCAAAACTATATAAACGTAACAAGCTCTTTATTATTTTCAATTGACCATGCATAATAAACTTAGCTTATATATTTTTATATTAATATTCAAAATTATCAAAAGATAATATAATAATAATTATTATTATTATATATATTAAAATTTTTTAAAAATATAATCAAAACTCTCACTCAGTTAGAAAATGAATCCAAGCAATTTATTATTTTACGACTTAATTCAAAATAATTAAATCAAAATATTTAAATTCTATACAAATTACAGTAAAACCTCAATATATTAATACTCAATAAATTAATTACGTTTATTACATAATAATTTTCTCCAGTCTCGATTTGGATTAGTGAATTAAATTAATAATTTTGATAAATTAATAAAATAATATTTTTCTGAAAAATTCATACATAATTATATTGTTCAATTTATATTATAAATTAATAATTTATCATTAATAATTTACCAACATCGTATATATAATATATTATGATAATTTATTAAAATATGAGTTTATTGTTATTTGATTTTTCTTGAAATTTAAATTTAATTGGATATTATCTTAATTTTTTTTATTATATTTAGAAGTTATGAGTTTGAATTGCAATAAAAACTTATAAAATGTTGTTGATGTTTTGAATCCGTTTTCATCTATAATTTCGCTTCAGCATATTTAATATTATATATTGATTAATTTTTAAGAGAAATCTGTTAATAATTTATTGTTGTAATTTTTCACATAATATTTTACGTATCTTATATGTCATGATTAATTTTTAAATATCTTTTTAGATAAGAAACCATTGTAATTATGAAATATATAAGAAATTTTTTGAAATGATTTATATAAAAATTATTTTAAATTTAAATAATTGTACTCATATATTTTTTATTTTCATTTAATTCATATTCAATTTACACATATTTTTATATTCAATTATTTAATTCATATTCAATTATTAACATTTTTTTTTCATTTTAATTAATTCATATTCAATTTATCATATATTTTTTTTAATTCATATAACTAATATTAAATTAATTATAAAATTAATAAAACATAATAAATTTTTAATTAATTAAATATTATTTATTAAATTATAAATATTCTCTTTAAATTAATAAATTATTAATTTATCAATTAATTAATATATTTTTTTAATTAATAAAATTTATTAATTATGACGTTATTAATTTATTAAGGTTTTACTCCTATTTCGACTACACTTCGGATGTGAGACAGGTTGCTGCTTAGAAGCTAACACCTCACCGAGTGACGGTGTTACAGGTAGATAATTCTTAGCCATCCATTAAATGGGTCCACATTGAAACAATATCTTTCTCTACTGGTTTACCTCAAAGAAACGAAATTAGACAACCTATGCGAAGTGCTTACGTATTAGATGCATGTATCAATTCTGAAATTTCTCAAGCGTCATTTATTGTTGGATTAAAGTTTAAATTCACCCTTAATTATCTTAATTATTTAATATTTGAAAATTGATTAAATCAAATCTAAAAATAATATTTTTTAGGAATAAACAACTTCATTGAATAAAATCAAATTTGAATATCCTAAAACTAATTATTCTATCAGTCCCGAAAAAATAATCTTATTTTATTTTACGTGTGAATTAAAAAATTTAATTAATTTTAATTTATTACATTAATTTTGTTACTTTCTTTTTAAAATATCCCTATTTAAAATACTCATATTATACACCTTCTAATGTTTTTTCTATTTTCTAATATTTACAATAATTAAAACTCCTATTTTTATCTAAATTTATAATTTTAATATAGAAAAAATAAAAATATAATTAATATGTGTGATGATATTGATGTAAATTAATGAAAGATATATTTGACATTTACCTACTAAACTAACATCTATAATAGGAAACATGATTATATGTTGGGATGGACGAAAAAGAAAAATAAGACTTTTTTTTGGAATGAAGGGAGTAACTTTTTTAAAATCTAAAGTTAAATTTAAAGTCAAATAATTGTAATATCCCTGCAAACAGAACATTAAATAGTGAGACAGTACAGTAGATGGATATAGTGGATTATAATAATTAATATGATATTAATTTAAATATGAATAGTCTCAATTAATTACTAACAGAGAATGGTAGAATGTAACACTAAGAAATTTTTGAATCTCAATCGGGTCACTTTTGTGACACTGTCTCGAAAAATACCGGTATTAATTACACCGCCCAGGAAAATAGTAGTCCGGCTAATTTAAGAATTAGAGACTCAGACTTGGGGGATAAATTAGTTAATTTTATGTGAAATTATAGTGAAAAGAAAGAACTGAAAAATGTTTGGGAATACTGAAATTTTAATGAGTGGCAAAATCACAATTTATAGCAACTTTGGGGATAATTTTGAAAATCCACTGTTTGCGATCTAGAATTGACCCATAACTATTTTTAATAAATAGAGCAGCTCAAAATGAGCATTTTCATTTTCCACACTGAAGGTTAATTCTTAATAGAATTAACAGAATAAATTACAGAAATCAATTGGGTAAAAATACAATTAAAAAATATTTAGGCCAAAGTGTAAATACTTAAAAGTTGTGGAACCCACCATTTACACCAAAATTCTACAAGGAAGTATAGTGTGGCCGGCCATGATAATTAAAAAAGATGATTTTTATTTAGTGATTTATCTTTCATGTTAATTGGAATGAAACATGTGGCAAATTCTAGAAAATTCCATAATTTTCTACATTTCTTTTCTCTTATATGTTTAGAGTATATAAAAGAAAAAGGGAATGGTTAGCTATGGAGAAAGGGAGAAACCGAAACACATATAGAAGAAAGCAATCAAAAATATTTTTTAACCCTTCCAAAGAAACCAACCAAGTAGATAGAGAATTGATGGAGTAAAAGAAGATCAAGGAAAAATTGATGAAAGATTTAGTATTCAAGTTATTTGGTGGAATAAAAGGAGGAGAAATTCAAATGTTTAACTTAAAGTATGATTCTTAAACTTCAGTTTTTAATTTAATTTAAGAGTTCTATAGTTTGATTTGTTAAATATTTGAGCTAATTGAGTTAAAAATGTAAAGAATGGACTATGGTTTTAAAGGGATTTTGAATATGTTTTAAGGCAGTAGCTTTTAGCTAGTATTCCGAATTTTTAATGTATGAATTTGAAGATGGTCAAAACATGAAATTTGTAGATAAATACATTAATTTGATGCCTGAAAAAAGAATTGATGAAATTCAAAGTGAGGAGAGAGTAATTAAACAAAATCTGTGACCGGCCAGAATTAATTTTTCTGAAATTTTGCTACTGTATTTTTATTTTATAGAATGATAGAGACATAATTAGAAGAAATGATCAACATAAAAAGTGTTCATATATGTCTGTAATTTTTTTTTCAATTGGATTTGTTTTTTATGAGATATTGAGTCATAAGTATAGACTGCCAGAATTGATTAATAAATAGAACATAAGTTACAAAATTCTATTGATACGAGGGAGTTTGAATGAAGAAAAGTTTAAAACATGAGAAATGTTAATTTATATGTTTCTGTAAAATTATTTTGCAATTGATAAAGCACGAATTGAGTTATAGATAGAGGAAATGGTTCTATTCGGATAAGAATTTTAGGACAGTAGTTTAACTTTGAAAATTCACTAATAATTGTGAAGTAAACCAAATAATCTAAAATTTGTATATGTTATAATATTATATGTCTATTTTTAATATGAAAAATAATTATAGTAATTGGTTAGGTATAGATTGAGATATAGATAAAAAAGTACAGACTGCCAAAATAGAATTGCAGGCAGAATGCAGGCAGCAGGGCTGGTTGTAAAACTAAGTTTAAATTTACATCATAAATTATGCAGTGGGAATAAAGTAAATTTTGGATATGTTTGAGATTGATATGTATAGTTTAAGTAGGAATAAGAATTGAAACAATTGGATAAGTGTAGAAAAAGATATGGGTAAAGGAACACAGGTTGCCAGTAAAGAATTTCACAAAGAAAAACCTTAGTAATTTGGAAATTTTTAAGAATTTCTTTAATATAAGTATAAGTAATTTAATTTTATGTTAAATAGTATCTAAATTGGAATTAATTGAATATGTAGAGTCAAGAATGAATAAAAGACAGTGATGAGTACCATGAGCATTTGAGTAATGAATCAAGGAAATGGAATTGGAAACGAAAAGCATAAGTAAAGTGCAATAGGAAGTGCACAGTGAGGTGAGTAATGTATACATTATTATGCATATCCATGTCTTGATTTGTTGAACCAATGAACATATTTCCTTCTTGATTAAGTGCCACTTTGCTATGGTCGATCATTCTTTGATTTTTCTCAAAGATTGAAATCATCCATATTCATTGATTGTTATTGATATTGAAATGCCTATTGTGCTTGATTGACCATGTACCAAAATATTTCCAAAATAATGCACACCAAGTGTTTAACTATATACCATGATGTTATTGCTAATTAGCTACCTTTGTATCAAATAAAGAAACCGATATATGATTAATGAAATGCATTGACATTGATTGACAAGTAAGCCCATGTGTACCGATCAAATGCCATTTTACCGTAATGTTCCCAAAGAATTCTTAATACTGTTATTGATTTCCATTGGCCTATTTATATGTGGATTTGACAAAGTTTTCTCATTGACGGAGTAGCAGGTAAATACCATCGACATTGTGCACAATAACTTCTATACAGTATTTACCCTAGCTATGAAAGGACTTGTCCTAGCCATGAGGTCTGACCCGCCTTACATAATTTACATGCTAATGATATGTGTTCATGGCTCAATATTTGTCTCTTCTACATGTGAATTAAAAATATAATTCCTATGTTAACTTTAATTATTTTTGCTTACCATTAATATCCATTCCTTAATCTACCATTGTTTATCATTGATATTAATATTACTTGTTCCAAATTCTAAATGGCATTTGGTGTGCAATTAATTAGCTTTTGACATTTAAATTCGAAAAATTTATTTGCATTTGTTATATTCATTGATACTTAACCTCCATTGATATTCATTGTTATTATATACCTATATTACCTGTTTAATGATGTATATATGCTCACTGAATATTTTTATACTCATTATATAGTGGTTTATAATTTTTACAGGAATGAGATAAAGAAGGCTGATTCCAAGTCAATTTCTTTTCTGACTTGGGACATCAAGTTGTAACACCTCAGCCTAGCCCGAACCAAATCTATATAGAGATCTTCGGGGAGAGATTTTTGCTTTCTTAATATTGTGATGTTAATATGTATTTATGCATGTAATTGATATTTATTCATGTTATTTGAATTAGTTTAGGGCATAGAAATGGTTTAGAGACAGCTAGGACTTAATCGGCAAATTTTGAGTTTTTGGTGAACTGGGGGCAAAATGATCATTTTTCGCCCGTCGGAATTTTATGGATTTAATATCATTTTTAAAAGGAGAAAATAATTTAAAGACTTGAAAATGGCCTTATTTTAATTATTTGAGAATTAGTTTAAGAAATAATCCCGGTCGAAAAATTCGTATCGGCACGTTACGCGATTTCGGTGTTTCGGTTGCACTAAGGGTATTT
>CANXYC010287489.1:0-24806 GCA_948193065.1 Aleurites moluccanus | reverse complement strand
TATTATTTTCCCGACAGTCACAGAGTTTTCTATATTATTTAAATATATATATATAAAATATTTTATATATATATATAGATATATATATATATATATATATATATATATATATATATATATATATATATATATATAATCGGTTCGAAGATTCAGAATAATTGAATATAATTTGATTCGGTTTGATTTTTAGTACAGATATCAAAACATCTCCAGTCTCTTTTTATTATATTAACTCAGTTTTAATTTCCATTCCATTATTTTCTCCATTCTCAAAATTTCTTTTTCTTATTATTTTTTCGATTAAAAAATTCGAGTGAAATTAAAATTCTAATGTCCTGTGCTCCATCCTAATATTGAGGATGCAATCTTAATCGTGATCATAGTATAACGGTATTAATATGTCTCTATTATAATATTTTTGTTAATAAAAATAATTAATTATATTATGAATTTAAAATATTAAATTACCAAAACCAATACAAATATTGACATTGATCGTTTTGGGTTTGAATTGCTCTGGCCATTAGTAAGGGTTCAAAAAATTAGAGTCAAAATTTAAAGCCATTTTAAATCATTATCAACTTACATAAATATTTAAAATGAAAAATTAATATTTTTGTTATCTCAAAATAAATATCATAATTATAAAATATAAAAATATTAAGAATTTTTTTTTTAAATTATTTTAAAATTTATTCTCTTTTAATTAAGTACATCAATCTCCTTTATTATTTTAATATATATTTCTTAATTAAATACAATCATCTCTTATTTTTTAAAAGATAATAAATATTTTTATTTTTTTAAATTTACATTAATTATATAAAATCAAATATATAAAAGTATTATAAAATATTAAGATAAAATATAGTTTAAATTAAAAAATGAAATAAATTAAATTAAAATATAAAAAAAATTAAAATATTTATTTTAAAACTAAAAAAGTATGCATTAATTATCAAAAATTAATTAAACTATGAATATCACTTTCAACCCTGCTAAACTTCAAAAGTTATAATCAATTCAAAAATTTTATTTTCAATCATAATTATATATTACTATCAGCCCCTATTGAATGTCCATACTTATTATTGTCACTTTATTTTGAAAACTCCAATTAAATTAAAACGTATTTGCTATTACTTTATATTATCACAAATTTGAATATAAAGTTATAATATAACTTTGGATAATATAATTTTATATTATCCAAAGAAATAAAATAAAATTTGAATGTTAATTTAAAAGAAAATGAAATTTGAATATTAATTAGAGAAAGAACAAAATTTTCACAAGAGTACAATTGTACATAAAACAAAAGAAAATTATCAACACCATCCAAAAAAAGATTAGAACTTTGAATATAACCCTATTAATCTAGATTAATTTATTGACCAATCACTTTCCTTTTAATATTAAGAGAGTGTTTGGATCTACTTAAAATAGATATAAAATATTATTTTAAAATTTAAAAAATATCAAATAATTTTTTAAATATTTAATTAATTAATTTAAAATATTATTTTAAAATTTAAAAATATAAAAAAATTTAAATTAGATATATCAATTTTGTTTTTAAGGTTAAAGTACAATGATCCTATAGGCTCTGAATTTAGCTTAGGGTCTGCTATGGGTTAAGGGTGAGCTAATTAAATTCTTTTTGACTTTTGTGAAATATTAATTGCATTTATGAGCTGTTGAAGTATTAGTTAGTATTAAATTATTTTGAATTTTTTGAAATATTAATTGTATTTTTAAGCTAATTAAGCATTAGTTAATAATTAAATTTGTAAGATTTAGTTAATTTGGTAGTAAAAAATAAATTTTCATTCTTAATTAAACTTTAATTTAGTGGTATTAAAATTATTTTTAGAATTGAAAGGTTTGATTTCAAATTTCAGAACTAAATTTATTAAAAAAAAAAACTTTAATTAACTTTCATTTAAATTTTACAATAACTTACAAATTAACAAATCTATAACCTATTTTCCAAGCAATAAGATATTACAATTCTCCCTCCATTAATTTCTTCTATCTTTATATGTGTAGTCTTAACTGTTCTAATATTTCCTTATGTTTAATTATTTCTATCAGGATCTCTTCATGGCAGGAACACATACTTCAACAGATGCTGTGGAATGGGTAATGACATAGCTCATAAACCATACTAATGTATTCAAAAAGCTAAGAGAAGAGATAGAATCAGTCGTTGGAATAAATAATAGATTAGTGAAAGAATCTGATATCCCAAATCTCCATTATTTGCAAGCAATAGCGGAGGAAACTTTGAGACTATACCCAACAGGGCCTTTAATATTTAGAGAAAGCACTGAACATTGTAAAATTGGAGAATTTAATATACCCAAAAAAGCTGGAGTATTGATCAATTTATATTCAATAATGAGGGATCCAAAGATATGGGAAAAGCCTAATGAGTTCAATCCAGAAAGATTTTTAGTTGACAAAAATGGAATAATTAAGAGTAGTCAAAGTTCTTATAACTTCAATTATGTTCCTTTGGTGGAGGAAGGAGAATGTGCCCTGGATCACACTTAGCTTTAAGTGTAATTCACATTACTGTTGCTTCAATGGTTCAATGCTTTGATTGGAAGGTTGCTGATGGACATGGAGATGGAGGAAAGGTCAAGATGGAACATAAATCATGCATGTCCTTGTCCCTAGGGGTGGGAAAAAACCAGACCAACTGAAAACCGAATTTAACCCAACCTAATTTATTTTGTTCAGTCTGAAAAGAAATAAAAATTAATTTTATGATTTTAAATAATAAAAAATTTTAATTATGAAAAAAAAAACAAACTAAAAGTTCTTGAAGTTCTTGGAATGAAAAGAAAAAAAAGCCAGAAATTAAAACCTAGAGAGAAGACATATCAATCTGTCCCAAACAATAAAGGATCTCAACAAAACACTATATAGCTAATTTTTTTTTAATGTCCATAAAATATTCAAATTTATTGAATCTGATTAATTTAATTTTCAGTCAAATATAATCTCTTCAATAAAATTTTTTAAATGAATTTAATTTATTACGCAAACTAATTAATTAATAGTGATATGAAATATTAACGTACTAATTATAATACATATCATAATTTAAATAATTAATTATTATATTTATAATTATTAATTGATATATTAGATACCATTAATAATGTGATGGACTTGTTTCACCAAATAATTTTTTCATTAAAACTCAAGTGAAATTTGAAGCGTCATTTTCTTAATTATTTTGAGATCCAAAAAGCATTATCAGTTCTTGAAATTTCTTGAAAAAATCAATACCCAAAGCTTGTGTTTTCATGTATTTTTATTGATACGAGTTTCTTTATTATTAGGGACTAAATAATTATTGCTTGTGATTATATTATAATTAGTTTTTTTTTTTTTTTTAACTGAATGTGAACAAAGGTAGTGCAGATCTTTTATTAAAACCATCATAATACATTTAGCAAAATAAAAAGGAATGTATTTTGTTGTTATACTTTTTTTTTTAATATATTAATTACTGAATCAAAATATATTTGGTGTAGCATATTTGATTCAATTTAGTTTGATATCAAAGAAAAAGTTTGATGCTAAAATTGGATATTCAAAATTTACAAATCACATTACACTAATTAATTAGTTAACTAATGAAATATAAGTCTAATCCCAATATATATTTTTTCTCCATAAAATCTTATATATAAAGCAATTCTAGCATAAAGGTATTTTATGTCTGTGTTTCCGAATTACATATTGCTATCTTCCAATTATAACTTTTTTTTGTAGATCTCTATTATTTCAGTTCAAATACATAAGTCCCATTTATCCATAATTAATTGTGTTTGAGTTAGGAGCGGAAACTAAATTGATCAAATTGATCAGATTAAATTAAATCGATTAAATTAAATTGAAATTAATAATTTTATAATTATTTAATTTAAAAAATTAATCAAATCGAATGTTCGATTTGATTTACGGTTTAAATATTATTTTTAATTTCAAACTAAGATTATATATATTATAATTAAATATATTTAATTTTATTTTATATACAATCACTTTTTTTTATCTGATATTAATTTAAAATTTTAAAAAATGACAATTCATGAAAGTTAATTGAAAAAAATCTAATTCTAAAAAAAAAATAAGTTTTGAATGTTATTTAATGAAATAGACAAGTTTTGCGTTGTAAATTAAATTATTTTTAAAATTTTTTATTATCAATAATTTATCGGCGTTTTTCTCTAAATTTATAATAAAATAATAATAATTTATAAAAAAAATTAATTTTAAATTGACAAACTGATAGTAATTAAATCGAATCAAATTGATTCAAACAAACGATTCGAGTATAATAATAATTTAGTTTAATTTAAAAATTAAAAAAAAATATAATTTGATAATAATTTTTTTAAATCAACCAAATCGAACCGGTAACACTCTAATTTGAGCTTTCATATTTATTATTCATCATATATATATATATATATATATATATATATATATATATATATATATATATAAAGCAATTCTAACTTGGCGAGCCCTATAGTCAAAAATTAAGCAAATAATATTTGAAAATTGAATGTGTTTTGATTTGATTAGGCTATCGCATTTCGCAGCCATTTGTTTGAAAGAAACATTGCATAGTCAACAATACCCTGTTAATCTCCATGATTATTATCTAATCCTTATTCTACTAAGAGAATTATTAGGAAGCAACTTTTATATTTTTTTATTAAATTATTCATTACTCTTTCAAAAAAATATTTTAATTAATTGACTTTTAATCTTCTCTATAATTACGTTTACTTGTTACTTTGAACAAAAATAATTATCATTATTATATATATTATGTTTTGAGAAAAAATAAAATATTCATTTTAGACTTAATATTTAGAGTAAATTACATTCTCAAGATTTCTCTTAATAAATACTTTAGTCCCTAAGGTTTAAAAAATTAATGTTTTTAATCCTCATATTTATTAATAAATAATACTTTAATCCTTATATATAAAACTAAAAAATCTTTTAGACCATGTTTGAATTGAAGGATTTAAATGAAAAATTTTAAAAATTTTATGAATTATATTAAAATTTATTATTTGGTTAGTAAAATAATATCAGAATCTATGAATTATTCAAAAACCATCATTCACCAAAATATCTCGTTTTGAGGATTTTTGAAATCTCATATAAAATATGTGATTTTGAAAAAAAATTTCATTTCAATAAATGAATGATTTTGTAAATAATATTTTTATTATAAAAATTTTATTAAAATTAATGGATTTCATTTTTATAAAAAATAAGCGAAATTTTATAAATTTATGGAATAAAAACTTAAAATTTTAATTTTATAAATTTTAATAAATTTCATAAATTTTAAAATTTTCAACCAAATATAATCTTATTAAATTTTAGTCATTGATATTTTAGTTTATACAGTATTTTTATTCCCAAAATTTAAAAATATAATATGTTTTAAATCTTTAAAAACATTTTATATTGAAATATTTTAGTATAAAAATTTTATACTATGTCATATAAAAACATTTTATATTGAAATATTTTAGTATAAAAATTTTATACTATGTCATAAGATATTTTAATATCTTAAAATTTTATATTTATCATTTAAATTTATTTAAGAATTAAAAATATTAATTTTTAAAAAATAAAAATAAAAATGCTAATTAAGATAAATTTCAAAAGAGATAATAATTTATCCTAATATTTATTTTAACATTCTAATATAAACAATTTAATAATCATTATCAAAGTTTATATATAAATTAATGTATACTATGGTTCAAAATTACCTTTACCTCCTTGAAAAAAAAAAAAAACCGTTGCAGTAGTTTGAAAACGTTCACTTTACTTCTTCTTTCATAAGTCACGCTCACTCACATGCAATATTTTTAGAATAGGATGAATTAAAAAATCGAAGACAGAAAATTAAATAATTAAAAATTTAATCAGAGTTAAATTGATTAAAAAAATCGATATATATAATTTGACATATATTATATATACAATGAAAATAAATATAATTTGATATTTATTATTTTTATTAAAAATTTAAAAAATTAATAAAAAAATTTGATCTGCTTGAATCAAAAAAATCGATTCGATTTAACTGGTTCGACAGTTTTTAATCATTTTTAAAGACAGATTTTTGAGGTTAACCGAATCAATTCTTGATTCGATTCCTCTCAAATTCTTTGGTCAAACCTAAAAAGTATTACTTCTCTTTGCTAAAATTCTCTCTCTCTCTCTCTCCTTTCTCGTGAGCTTAGGGTTTCTCTCTCTGTCTTAAACTTTTCTTCTTTCTTTTTTCATTTTCTTTCACTTCCTGTCATTTTGGCGGTAATTTTATAGAGAAATCTCAGATTGCGCTTTTGTATGTAATTTTATTTAAATTTTTTTAATAGCAAAGCTATTATTCAGCTCTGTTTTGCTAGAATTTTAGTCTAATTCGAGCTCGATCTTGTTCATTATGTGAAGATTTTGAAGAAACTAATCTGAAGCCAGTTTTCGATTCTATATGTTAAGCAATGTATGAAATTTGCTTAAATTGGAGCTTAAATTAGGCATGTATTGGTTCTTATTAGAAAGATTAGATCTGTTTTTATGTGAAAACTGTGTTTAATTTGCTTAATTTTAGTTAAACAAGTTTGGTTTAATGTATAGTGGAACTTGGATCAGCTTGATGTTGAGATTTGGTTTAGTTTTAGTTTTAGTTAAATATGTGTATTTGGGATTATATTTGCTTTTTTTTTTTTTTTTTTGCTTTCTATTTATGGTAAAAGAATGTGAGAATTGGATTTTATGTATTTTTGTTATGCTTAGAAATGTATATTTTTGTATTGATTGAACTAAGAATGGTACGGTGGATATTCTTTATTGTATATGAGGTTTAATCTTAACAAGAAGTATGTGAATTATAGGTGAATTTAATTAAAAATGTGCACTTTAGGTATGACCGTAGACATATTTCTTGAAAATCATAACTTTTGCTTAATTTGACCTATGCATTGTTTTTCTAAGTGTGGAGAGTTGGAGGCTTAAGGCTAAATATGTATATTTTGAACTTTATGTAGGGTTTGGTTCTATATTTGGTAATTGCAGTGATGTGCTGAGTAATGGCGCTTAGACTTCCAGCTCCAAAGGCAGCTGAATTTGCAATTGGGTCTATTGGGCGAGGATATGATATAACAGCTGATTTAAGATTGAAATACTATAAAGGGGATGCAAAGGATTCAGCTTTAATTGAGATTGATGAAGGTAGGGGCAGAGAAATTGTTTTGCCTGGTGGGATTACAATTCCAAATGTGTCCAAATCAATAAAATGTGACAAAGGGGAGCGAACAAGGTTTAGGTCTGATGTCCTTTCATTCCAGCAGGTAATTGTTAATTGTTTCATATGAATTTTCTGCTTTTATAGATTGAAATTTTTGGCTATTAATTGGTGGGAAATTATTTGCATTCTTATGTATCTTTTAAGGTGTATGTTTTCCATGGATACTTGTACACTTTTCAGTGCAACATGTTTTTTCTTCTGCATTCTGAACATCAATTGGGTATACAACGTCTAATTGAACTGGAATGTTTATTTATTGCTATCTGAACTTGATTGAGGAGTCTCTCCCTTTCTGCACCTGCTTTTTATCTGGTATTGCTATGTGATGACTGGCCATTAATAGAAGTCAATACAAGAAATCTAGATTTCTACTACTTCAAATGTTATGGGATTGTGATTGGCTTTGTTTAGATTTGATTCTTGCATTTGCCAAATATTTGAATTCTGATAATTATTAGACTGCACATACTGTTGATTAAAATGCTGGGTTGGGCTGTATGAACTCTTGACCTGCATGTATTATAGAATGCTTATTGTGTTAATGCTTATTATGTTACTTCCCCTTTCTCTGATCCTTCCTTGTGTTTCTTCTTTCCTCGCAGATGTCTGAGCAATTCAATCAAGAAATGTCATTAACCGGAAAAATTCCTTCTGGTCTCTTCAATTTCATGTTTGAATTCTCAGGTTGTTGGCAGAAAGATGCAGCTAACACGAAAACCCTTTCTTTTGATGGGGTATTTATTACTCTTTATACAGTTGCGTTAGAGAAATCTCAAATGGTACTCCGTGATCATGTTAAGAAGGCTGTTCCTTCGTCATGGGAACCTGCAGCATTAGCAAAGTAAGTATTCACAGCTATATTTTCATTCAAATGCTGAGATTTCTGTCAATTTTCAAGCCTCACCTGAGTTCTACAAGGTTATCTTCGAATTCTGATAATAAATTCTTTGATGACTCTTGTCTAGTTTTGGATTTTCTTTACCATACAAATGGTGTGGTAAAACTATGAAATGATTATTTAGAGACAAGCCATGATGCATGAGGCATGTGAGTTTATTATAGTTTATGTATTCTAAAAGAGAAAATTAAACCCATTAACTAGAGACTAGAGTTTACAGGAAGCAAAGGAAGGAGTGAGATGAAGGAACAAGGAGAGAAAAGAGCGGAAGAACTCTCAAACCAAACCAGAAAATTTTCTGCCAAAAAGACATCTCTGATTATATTCACAGCATGCCTACTTATAAAGACACAAATTGAAGGATAAAAACATACAATTTAAATTTTAGCAAATTGTACATTTTTTTAGTTATTGCCTATGATTTCTCCCCGAACAAAAATGATATCCTTCAATACCCCTGTCCTTTCTTCATTAACTTTTACTCGTGTCCGTTTCCATTTTAATTTTTCCATTGAAACGCACAAGAAACATTAGTTGTGGCATCGAAAACTGTATTGTTGCCAGTGGACCATCCATTGAAATTCAACTTCATATTTTTCCTAGACCAAACCTCTTCACATATAGTAGTCTCTAGTAAAAACTATGATTAGCAAGTCAAAAATTATAAAAATTCTTAAATTACTTATTACTCATAACATAATATGGTAATTAAGTTGATTAAAAGCCTTAAATTAAGAAATAATGTTAAAAAATTTTGAAACCCTTTCTCCATCGTATACACCAAATTTGAAATTCTATTATCTTATAGTAAAATTTGATTGAAATCCTCGTATATCATTGCAATTTCCTAATTTGCTAAAGAACCTAAGTTTTATGGTCACAGATTGTTAACTGTAACTCTTGGGATTTTCTTTTAAGTTCTGCATAAAATTTATTACAAATATAACTGGGCTAGTTGATTTGATGCTTTAATTAATCATTGGCTGTCATTCCTCTTGTTTTGTGGCTAGCAAAGAAAACAATATATTCCGGGTGTTCACCAAGTTTTGTGGAGTTAATAATGCGAGCCATACCAAACATGCATGGCCTTGTTGTTACACCTGAGAAAATCTTAGGTGGGGATCATGTGTTCATCACCCAAGCCTTGCATCCCAAAACCCAAAAAAAAAAAAATAGTTTGAAATAGCACCATCCACAGAAAGGATACTAATAGATCTGCCTGGTAAATATCCACAGGCTTTTTTCTATCACTTTGTGAAAGAGCTGAACCTTAAAAAATAGCTCCAGGGCAGATGTCCTTGGCTGAATGCTATTCATAAATATAATTAAGAAAGCATCTTACCATTTCTGGTTCCCAATCTTCTAATAATGGAATCGAATTTCAAGTTCCAGTGATCCATCTGACTATATCTGCATAATTATCTGTAGTTATTCTCTTAATTTTTGCAATTGCAATTAGATTCTAAAGTATTTATGACACCAGTATTTGAGAAACATTTGAGTGATAGTAACATTGGGAATGATGGAATTAGTATTGATGTTATGTTTAATGCAGCTGAACTGAAAGTTCTAAACTTTGATTGAGAGTCACATATTTTTAGATTGCAGTGTTTGTTGATTAAAATAACATGTATTTTGTGTTGGATTAGTAAAAAGGTGCAATCTATTTTGGGTTAGATCTTCATTGTATTTAGTCTGATTTTTTACTTACATTGCATCACTAGGAGGTATAAAATTAGTTACCTTTAAAATGAACCATTTGTTATTTAGTTTGGAACTGAGATTTTAACAGTAAGTTTATTGATCCAGATTCATTGAAACATTTGGCACTCATATCATTGTTGGCGTGAAGATGGGAGGGAAGGATGTCATATATGTGAAACAACAACATTCATCAATTCTTCAGGTAGCTGATCTACAGAAGAGACTAAAGGAGATGGCTGATAAGAGGTTTTTAGATAACGGTGGGCAGTATGGTGTGTCTTCTGAACAAGGTTTCCAGAACAACAAGGTTTGATGATTAAACAAAATTTATTGCTCTCATAGCAGTACTCATTTTTTTTTGTAAGTCAGGATAGTTTGATGGAGTTAAGGCTAGATTGTTGTATAATCATCTGCAAATCATTCATCTGCGTGGTATTTGGTCATCTTTAAGTGTAAATCAAGAGAGTTAAATTGCAGTCATCATGTAGTTTTATAGGGTGTTGTGGCCAAAGTGTAATAGTTGCGATAGCTCACGGAATAGAGAGGATGTATATGGTGTAATGGTTAATACCAATACTTGCAAAACTTAATAGCCTCTAATCAGATCCTCTAATGGGATATAATGGCCATCATTGACTTTTTTTTTGTTTTTTTGTGATTCTCGAATGTCTGTCACATAACGGCCTGTAATGTGATTGTAGGCCAGCAATAGAAAAGGTACATAATGGCCGTTACCTTATATAGAGGATTTTAAAAAAAGAAAACATTGCCTTCTATGTGGAACAGACTCACAGATGAACACTCATTTGCTTTATATCTTTTTCCAGGCGTCTTATCTAATTATTGTTGTTTCAGGTTGAAATCAGGGAACAGCGGCTGAGGTTTGCCGATGCCAGTTGCTCAAGTTCTTATTCTCACAAGGAGGTGTGTTTTGTCTTGCCTTATTCTTGATATCATATTGTCATTTGGATGATTATGATGAATTCATACCTATTCAGAGTCTCCCCTGAAAGATTTTAAAGATCTCTGTGTTTTCTTTTTCACAAAATAATAGTTTTGTGCATTCTCATTTAATTGCTGACTGTAATTGCAGGATATCATGAGAATTTACAAAAGGAGAGGGGGAAGTGAAAATAAAGGCCTATCACATAGTGACTGGTTACACACTGTTCAATCTGAGCCTGATGTAATCTCAATGTCCTTTATTCCAATTACCTCTCTGTTGAATGGTGTTCCAGGGAGTGGATTCTTGACTCATGCCATAAATTTATATCTACGATGTGAGTAAAACTGCTTCAATTTGTAACTTTCTTGGATTTTTTTTATTATTTCTGGTACTAATTATGAAAAATTTGATCTTTATATTGCACTCTGCATGCTCTTCACTGCTTTCTAAAAGCCTCTTTGATTTCCCCCACAAGGTTGACATGTGATTCATGTTCGGTTCTCTTCTTATGGATTGTGATCTATTGATTGCTTTCCTCTACTCATAATGCAAGCAAGATTTTGTTAGATCATTGAATACTCATAATGCCAGCAAGATTTTGTTAGATCATTGAAAGTATCTTACATAATTTTGCTTGTGCCTACCAGATAAGCCCCCAATTGAAGAGCTACACCAGTTTTTGGAATTTCAGCTGCCAAGGCAGTGGGCACCAGTGTTCAGTGAACTTCCCCTTGGCCCACAACGAAAGCAGCAAAGTACAGCATCTTTACAGTTTAGTCTCATGGGGCCTAAGCTTTTTGTGAACACCACTCCGGTAAAGCCTCCTCTTATCAAATTGTTTCTTGTATTTATTACATGGCTTGACTGATCATTTGACTGAAAAGGTTTCATACTCATATTTGTTGTGTTGTACTTTATGAATGACTAGAATATCTTTGTGCAGTGCCATGTTTGCTAGATTTATTTGCTTAGAAGTTAAATTCATTAACATGGCTAACAGATAGCCACCATTGGTCTTGTGCATTCTGCACACAGTAATTCGTTGTTGGGTCTAGCTATACTGTGCTATAATCTGGAGGTATGACTTTTAGGTAAATAAATCAGCTAGACTAAGCATTTATTCAATATTTATGCAATCAAGAAAGTACAAAGATATGTACAATAAGCTAGCAGAATAATGTTAATGTAATGGATATACTTGTAGAGTTTAAATCTTACTATTACAATATTGTGATTGCTGTGGGTTTTTAAGAGTAATGATATTTTATTGAACATTTTAGCATTTCACCAGACAATATTTTCGTTCCACTGAGTAACATATACTTAAAAGTGTAAGGATCTCCTACATTCTTCTCAGAGTGGGTTACTGCAATGGTTGAGTCATGATTTTTGTGGGATAGTTCATAACTACTTTGTTGTTGGCTAACCTTCTGATTTTGCACCCTTTATAAAAAAAAAAAAAAGAAGAATTATAAGAATGTCCCTCAACTTTACTGAAGTATATAGTATTCTATCTAGCCCTTGAATATAATTTTTTGTTCTATTGAGTCTCAGTCATAGTTTTGGAACAATTATATTTAACTTGTCCAGTTAGCATGAACATTTAGGAAAAATTGGTACCATGGACTGCTATGTCAATATGCTATATTAGTAGGGAGATTAGACTGCAGTAACACCATTTCTCGAGCATAGAGAGAGGGGAAGAAACGGGGTTACTTTAATCAACTTTCTACAGTCCTTTGAATGATGAACAATCACTATAGCATTCTACACAGTGAATGTTTACCATTTGAAGTACTGTAGCAGAGTGTTTGGCGATTTTTTAATTGAAGTGATTTTTTTTTTTCAATTATCACTGGACTTTTAGTGGACATTGAAGAATTTGATGTTCAAAATGCTGGAGTAGGTTTCTGCGGCTTTAACATGGCTAAGGAATGATTAATTAAAGACAGGAATAATAAAATTCATATAAAGTTCCTTTCAGTTCTTCTAATTAAGCTAATTGCATTGATATTATTCATTTGTTCCTTGCAGCTACTGATCTGATATAAGTGTAATTAAAGTATTTGTGGTGCAACACAGTTAATAAAATCAAATGGAGTAATGAATATTTTATATTTCTAGATATATTATGGTGTGCAAAGGCTGCAGCATGAACCCCTCCCTCCTTCCCAACCGACAGACACACAAAAACAAGGGGAAAAAAAGGTGAGAGAAGGGATTGTGTGAAGGTTCTGTTTGGGGAAAAAACTCCCTACCAAAAACAAAGAAACAGAGAGAAAACAAAGAAAAAAAATTGAGAAGGGATTGTGAGAAGCTTCTGTTTGGGAAATGGGTAACTTCCAATGAAATGTTGAATGATTGAACTTTAGCTGTGGTATATGTTTTAGTAGACCCCACAAGCTTCCTATTTTGATTCACATCTATTCAACACTAAATGATCAATGATAAGCTTTTTCAAAAAGGAAAAATATTATCAACAATGAGTATCCTGTATTGAAATCATGCCACTTCTTGTTAGTCATATAAGCTACGGGTTTGGTTGGCATTATTTATTGAGAAAGCACCACCTTAAATATGTCAATTAGAGACCATTATAAATTGCTTTTTAGGTAAAAATTTTGACATATTTCAGTCATAAAAATTCCAAAAGAGTTGAACCCCAGTTTCAATTGTTTTTGTAACATCTAAAGGGAATTTTTGAAAAAACAACTTTTAATCATAATGCTAAACAGACTGTATGCATCCATTCTACCAGAAGCCTAAAAAATTTTAGAAAGTTATCTGCTAACCACTTCCTTAAAAAGTTTAAAGCTTCTTGCGTAATAAAAATGTTTTATGTAATTTTTTTGGCCAATTGGGTATCACTTAATGTCCCATCTCTGAAAATATCACATCTTCTAGATGCTTTTGTTTGGTTATATGTGGCAAAAGAACATTTTTGAACTGTTTTACATTTACCTGATTTGTTTGCCCAAAAGTCAAAATGGTAATAATTCCAGTGTTATGTGTGCATTCCATTCATAATTTGGACATGTTGCGCAGAGAATAATTTATGGTTATCATTGTTCTGTGGGGGATAAGACTGCTTGTTTGTTCAAAATTTTATTTTGATAGGAGAGCATTATACTTTTCTAAATTGTTTCTCATCTGTCCATCTGTGAAATTCTGTTTAGCTTTGAGTTTAAATTAGCAGTCCATACAAGAAGCAAAAGTTCAAGACAGAAAAAGTACTAGTTCATAAGTACCAACTTCCTTTTTAACCATCAATTTCATCATGTTGCAGTTCCTTTTTGTATAATGAATAATAGTATTTTTTCAATATGATGTTCATAAGTAGTTGTTGTTGCTTAGGGAGTATAAGTTTTAGATCTAAGAATCATATGGACTTTATTTTTTGCATGTTACTCTTTAGTAGGATGATGACCCTTATTATTTGGCAAACAGTTTTGGGGTTCCTTCTGTTTTCTAACAAAGAAACTCTTGTTATATTTGGACAAAATTTGAATTAGAGGAGATCATTTGAATTTCTTCTTTGTTCGTCTGAAACATGTCTTCTTGGTTATTTTTCTAACAGGCAGATTTCGTATTTCTACTTTCATTGTTGGTGGCATTGAGAATACCAAAACTGGCTGTAGTTCTGCTTGTACTATGTTTTCTTTGTAAAAACCTGACTTTACAAATTCCTTAGTTATTAAAAATTATTAAATTGAGTGAATTTTCTATAGGAAATAAAATAGACATAGTCGTTCTCCAATGAGATATGGTTACTGCTTGGTTTGGTTTTGTTTTATTATTTAAGAAATTGGATTTATGCTATACCTTACTGGCTTGACAGGTTGATGTGGGTAAGAGGCCAGTGACTGGCCTTAGGCTTTATCTAGAAGGTAAAAGAAGCAATCGCTTAGCCGTACATTTGCAGCACCTTTCATCTCTTCCGAAAATCTTCCAACTCACAGATGATCCGCATGGAAATTTCCATCAGGAGTCCTATGATCGTAAATACTATGAGAAAGTTCAATGGAAGAATTTCTCTCATGTCTGTACAGCTCCTGTTGAATCGGATGAGGAACTTTCTATAGTAACTGGAGCCCAGTTACAAGTTGAGAATTCTGGGTTTAAAAATATTCTCTTTCTACGACTGCGATTCTCAACTGTATCAGGAGCTGCAGCTGTAAGGCATCCAGAGTGGGATGGATCACCAGGGTTAGCACGTAAATCTGGCCTCATATCAACATTAATCAGTCATCATTTCACAACAGTTCAGAAGCCACCTCCACGACCAGCTGATGTGAATATAAATTCAGCCATATACCCCGGGGGCCCTCCAGTGCCGGTTCAAGTCCCTAAGCTTCTGAAGTTTGTCGACACCACAGAGATGACGAGAGGGCCCCAGGAAACTCCTGGCTATTGGGTTGTTTCTGGAGCTAGACTATTTGTTGAGAAGGGTAGGATTTCTCTTCAGGTTAAGTATTCCTTATTGACTGTAGTATTACCTGATGAAGATTTGGAACCAGAGCACTAGCAGATTTTTTTTTTCCACCTCCCACATGCCCTTGACAAAAAATGAATGACAAAAGATAAGTGGTAAAAAGAAGCAAGGAAAAAGGAGAGGGCTTAAGTTACGGTGGTTGTTTTAGGTTGTGAATTCAGGAAGAGGAAGGTGGCTTGGATGATTGAAGGAAATGGTGATTGGTGAAATATTCTTTGTAATATTGTTCTCATCACTGATATTTTCCTCCTTGTAATGTAATTTTGTTTCTATTGTAGATTATCCAAGTTGGTGCCTTCAATTTGTTAACACAGTTTTTTTACATCCTCATTCTGTTAACCTGTCTGTTTCATTCCTCAAATCTCAAGAAATAATTCTTTTAGCTGAGATCGTTTCTGTCATCACACATTCATGTTAAAAATTCACTTGGGCATTTTGGCTAATAAAATCAGTCAGCATTTAGGTAACACATATTGGGCAAATTCACTTGATTGAAAAAGATATAAAAAAAGAGAGGAATAAGAAAACAAACTTTGAAATAGAAAAATGGAAATTCAAAGACTATATTGATCTGATTAACTGATAATTTTTTTTTACCATAAAAATACCTTTTCCATATATTTAGTTTTTATACTAAATAAACAAGTGAGATAGTAGGAATTCATGGAAAAAAAAATTATTATTAAAGAATTGATTTTGACAAATTCTATATAGAAATTCTCTATCCTACCTAGTTTTAGTTGGCCACTTGCAAAAATGAAGGTCATAAAAATTGGAGAGCTTTTAGACAGGAATTCTTGGCCAGCCTTTCCAGCCTTTTATTTATTTCTTGCTTCTGAAGATTCTGCCCACCCTGGAGACAGTCAGTGAAAGTCTAGCTGGATGCCATGATGGCCAAATACAAGACATCTTGTTAAGAACCCAATACATTCGGTTCTTGCACGGGAGGCATGTCACAACCCAAGCTTCACAAGCCCTTTGCTAATGTGGTAGCAACCATTGATGGTTAATTATATCTGCTTTGCGCCTTGCATCGAGACATCAGCAATTATTGTTTAAGGACATTCAAGCATTGATTCTAAACAGAGCATTAAAAAAGACAAAATAAATAAATAAATAAAATGTCCTTTTCCTGATTTTTGTTTTCAAATGAATCCTTAGAGCAGAAAAAAGAAAACCTTCTTTAAATAGTCAGGATCTTCTAAATTCTAATCAGTTCAGCCCAAGGAATAGAGAAAATGTATATGTGGATTTGGAAATATCAATATGATTTCTGAACTTCATGTGGGGAAAGCTGCCACAAAAAATAATCTTCATGTGTGTTGCACTATAAGTTATTTCTCTAGAAGCTGTCCAGTTTCTTTCTTGTATTTTGTCTCATCAAAGAGGAAATTTTCAAATGCTCTCTTTCATCTATGTGTGTGTACCTTTTGACTATGAGTAACAAGGGAATATACCATATCAAGAAAATGCAGACAGCTTTGAGAAGGTGCATGGGGGCATAAATGAACCATGAAGTAACCCATGTAAATTCTTCCATCTATGATCTCCTTAGAAGAAAATGAAGAGATAGAAGCTTACTGTTCTTAGATTTCCATGTATAGAAGCTGCTGTCGTTAGATTTGCATACTCCTCTGACTGCCCTGATTCTTCAGCTGTAGAAATGAATGGCTTGGCATAAACCACGGTTCAAAGATTACCATTTACCACAATCAAAACATTGATATCAACCTGACTAGATCACAGCAGCAACAGAAACACCAGAAATGCCATTTCATGGGAGTCCCAGCAACTTCATTATTGCCTACAAGTCTGGAGAGCCCTAGCATGCTGAATTTTGAAATGGCAAACTCTATCCCAATCTAATTTTTTACAAAAACATTTTGGCGCACAAGATAAAATATATTTTTGCTGGCTCACATTTTAATGGAATTTTGTGATATTGCAAAGTTCCAAGGACCATGGCGGCAATAGTGTGGTCTCCTTCTCAGCTATCTTATAATTAAAAGAAACCTTGAAACATAGTGCCAACTAATAGAAAAAGAATTTTACCCGTTGCAAAATAATTATTGCATAGCAAGCATGTAGATGAGATTAACAGTAGGCATCATTCTGTAAAATCTGCAAATCCGTCCTTACCAGAAATCTCCACAATTGCAACTTCCATCTATGAAATGGTGAAATCGACTTGCATCCCTCACTGTAATATTTCTCTTGGTAATAAGAGAGAGAAGTTTTACAGCAGAGTGACAATCACCACAAACTCGCAAATTTTTAGTTACTACAATGGGCTTATTGGGGCTCAGACTGAGAATTCCAAATGCAATAGCTAGCTTTTCACTATGATAAAGGAGGATTTGTTCCTTCTCCTCTTCTTCGACATCTTGGAAAACATAGTTAGATTCCCCATGGTAACCCAACCTTTTCATCTCCACCAATAGTTCATTAATTTTGTTATGTATCATAGATGATTGTGGATGCGATCTATCTCCACCAACAAATGCATGAACAACCCCACCAATCTCGATCCAACTGCAACCAGGACTTTTCTTAAAACCTCGGTCCCTCTGCATTATTCTAACCTGTGCTGCATCATCCCATCTTCCAATAGTACTATACATATTGGATAAAAGAACAAAGTTTCCCGAACTTTCATGTCCTAGATTCTGGATTTTCTTTGATATTTCTTCCCCAAATTCAATATTTTTATGGACCCTACAAGCAGCAAGCAGGGCACTCCATATACGAACATCAGGCTCAAATGGCATCTTTTCAATGAAATTGCGTACCTTTTCAAAATGCCCTGCCCTGCTCAAAAGATCTGCCATGCATATATAATGCTCCATCCTGGGAATGATCCCAAAATCTTGACCCATGGCATTAAACCAGTGTTTACCTTCTGTGACAAGTCCTGAATGGCTGCAAGCAGACAAGAGACAAATGAAAGTCACATCATCCGGTTCTAAACCTTCTGCCAGCATGTTATCAAACAACAATAAAGCTTCCATGCCAAGCCCATGAATTCCATAAGCAATTATCATCGAATTCCATGATACAATATCCCGCTTATGCAGCCTATCAAAAACTCTCCGAGCAGTGTCAATCCTTCCACACTTAGCATACATGTCAATAAGAGCATTACAGAATGTGGTTTCACTTGTTAAACCATGTACAATTGCATAACAATGGCTGCATGAACCATGTTGCAGTGCAGCCAAATGAGCACAAGCTGGCAGGACACCGACCATAGTTGCCAATTCTGGAACCATTCCTGAAAATCGCATCTTTTGGAATATTTGTAAAGCCTCCTCTGCATTACCATTCTGCACACATCCTGAAATAATAGCACTATATGAAACTGTATCTTTCAAATCCATTTCCTGAAAGAACTTTATTGCGTCACTGATTAGCCCACACTTTGCATATGTCGAAAGTAGAGTATTCCCCAACATTATATCTGAAATAAAGCCTGATTTGATGGTGTGACAATGTATGCATCTACCCCTGCTTGAGTCTGTCAACTTTGCACAAGCTCGAAGCACAGTAGCAAGAGTTACAGATGTTGGAATCACCACACCATCTTTTTGCCTCACCATTTCCTGAAACAATTTCAATGCCTCCTCCATAACATCACAAATAACATAAGCACCAAGCATAGCACTCCATGTCACCTCATTCTTGACAATACTCATCATGTCAAAAATTCTCCTAGCATAAGTGATGTACTGACATTTCCCATACATATCCAAAAGCCCAGTTGCAACCATCACATCATCAATGTAACCCCTTCTCACACAAAAACCATGCATTGCTTTGCCATGGTTCAAAGCATTGGCCTGGCCAACAGCAGGAAGAACTGACACAAGCGTAGAAGAGTTAGGGCTTGTGAAATCCTTTTGCATTCGGACAAGCAATTGCATAGTCTCATCATAATACACTCCATGAAGAGCAAACCCAGCAATCATAGAATTCCATGCAACAACATCTCTATGAGGCATTTCACTAAACACCTTCTCCGCATCATCCAAATACCCACATTTTGTATACATATCTACCAAAGCAGTGGAAACATAAACATCAGAATCAAGCCATAGTCTTTTAGCATGAACATGAATCTCCTTGCCATCCTCAATTGCTTGAACAGCTGAACATGCTTTCAGAACAAAAGGGAAAGTAAATTTGGAAGGTTGGATTCCCAATTCCAGCATTTTGTAATACAAATCAATAGCTTCACTAAACGGTCCATTCCAAGCATATGACCTTATCAACAAATTCCAAATTAAAACATTTTTTGGCTTCTGGGCACTTCCATTGAACACTCGGCGCGCATAACTAACCTCATTACAAGCTGCATATAAAAGCGTGAGTTTTTCAATTGTCTGATTAAAGTTACCATCTTTAGCATTTGGGATATGGTTTTTAATGAGATGTTGATGGATTAGCTTAGCTTGAGATAAAGATTTTGAGCGGATGCAAGCTTCAAGTAGATGGATATAATCTGCCAGACTAAGACCTTTATTCGATTTCAGAGGTGTTGCCCATAACATCTCTGTCTCTTTGTTTTGTTCCCCTCCGTAGTAGACCTCTCAGATTTTGAGTGTCTGGTAAAAACTATTACTACTATAAACCACAATTTATTACTATTGCACTGTAAATTCTGTTATATTATTATTACGAATTCGTCTATAAATAAAAGAACATTTATTTATATTAGATTTATTGAATTAGTAGTTTATTATCTTTATTTATATAGTAATCTAAGATAATTTATTTTTTGATTTTTTTTAGTATTAGAAAGATAATTTATATGCATAATTGATTGGAAGCCCAAAAATTCATAAGATCCCTTATTGATTGGAAGCCCAAAAAAAGAGAGATTGATCCAAATTGTCGGTTCGAACTTATATGTTGTATGAACAGGTAAATTGCAAATATACGAAGTTAGGACCAACATATTAATTTGAAGAAACATATGAATTGATTGATCCATTTTGGATCTCTATGAAAAATCAGAAGGTTTATAGCATCTTGAACATACAAAATTCTTGTGAAAAAGGATACAACATTACTCAACTGAAATGTAAGTGAGAATAGTCACCAATTCTCTGTATATTATACTATAAACAACAATCTTCCTGGTTCACCAAATGCAACTATATATATATATATAGTTATAGCATATTTTAAGGAAATACAAGATTGTTATACATGTTCATGGGAAGGCCAATAAATCCCTTCCCTTTGACATGGTAGAGGAGCTGGTTGGGCAATATAAGTTGGATAGTGCTGTCCAGGCATCACTACTGAAAAATCTGATGCATATGTTGTTGGTACCTGTCACCAAAGTCACAAACAACTATGTTCAATTTCAAGAACATATAACTAAAATGGTAAGGAAATCAATTAGATTAGTGCTATTGAAGTCCTCTAGATCATATAAAGGATTCAAGTATCCACTTGACTCACTTGACTTGCCTAACATATTTTTTAGATTTGGATAAGGAGTTCTGACTCGAGTCACACAAGACCCTAAAACTGTGAAGTTGGAGTTTGAAATCTAATCGAAACTTAATTAATAAAAAAAAAAAAAAAATTGGTAAGGAAATGAGAAATAGAAGACTTACTGTTGGATTTCCAAGTTTGTCTACTAGTCCTGATTCGAGAGACCTATTCGTCACCTCTTCAGGAGAAGAAAAAGGAGGATTTGGCCTAAAGAGATGTTCAAAAATGGCCATTATCAGGAACATTGAAATTAATATAGCTGTTGCAACAAATCCAAAGGCAATAGCATTCATTGATGTTCCAAAACTTTTCCATGGAGCTTCCCTGTCAACTACTCCAGTCTGCGATGGGGTAGGATCTGAACTTGTGTATATGTTCCAGGGTTTTGATCTTTCAGAACCAAAATCATTCATAGTACTGTCCTGTCCTGTTCTTTTCAAAACTTCTTTTGTGAATGCTCTAACAGACTTTTTTACAGGTAGCCCTGAAAAGGTTTTAATTTGAAAATAAGCATCAAGATTCTGAATTCTGATACATAAATAATTTCTAATTGCTGCAGAATAAAATTAAAGAAAAATTAGTATTGAACATTCAGAAAATGGATTTATCTCGAGCAATTTCAATTCTGCTAATCAAATTCTGAAACTCCAAAACCTCACAGAAAACTCCATGGAACCCAATTTCCAATGCTGAAAAATTGTCACATTTTTTGGGATAAAATTCACATCTGAAACCTTTCGTAAAGAGGGTTTCAATTATGTGTTACATTTCAACTGAATGCCCTTTTCAAGACAATCAATGAATCATGAAACACTTTGTGTCATTAGGCCTAACTTCTCAATTATTAATCATGCTAGTATCATAATTAATAATAGCTAGAATACTGGTTTAAGATTAATTGAAAGAAAATTCCTAAGGATTAGACATATTATCAATCTATATATAAAATAAGTAGAGCTATAAGAAGATCAATAATCATCATTAGAAATGGAGAATACTATTTGCAAATCATTTCTGCAGGCAAGAAGTAGCCTCATTTCAAATGCTCTAAGCAAAAGAAGAAAATTGTCCAATTTAATGTAATCATTGCATAATTTCTACAGAATTACTTATTGAATAATATCATTTATCTCATTCAACTAATTTTAATCTAAAAAAAAATGGGATTTACAAATGAATATGAAAATTTAACAACTTTTGGCAAAAATAGTGCTTCTTGCTATACTAGATGTAAGCTCTATAGCTTAAAATTAGACAGCAAATGACAATTTAACTTATCCAGTTTCTACTCTTATAACTCTTAACAAACTAGCAAGATCTTAACAGAATGTGAACTTCAAAAGCAGAATGTGAAGAAATTTCACTCGATTTCGAGAAATCGAGCTATGGTATATTAAGTAATTAAGAGAAGACAAAAATCAACTTACAGAAACAAAAAATTTGCAGAACTTCTAATAATGCTGTTTTTGTTTAGTGGGGGATGTAAGTGAATTGCTACATTATGATATATATATATATATATATATATATATAAACTAACCTTATTATAAGTAGTAGTAGTAATTGCAAGGCATTTGGTTTTGGTCCTGAGAATTAGCAGCAAACATTATCTTGAGTCTTGAGATCCTATACCTTAGCTGCCATGGAAAAACAGGACATCCACACACATTTCTCAATGAATAATTTAAAAATCATGTAGATGAGGCCCAAATAACTATCTTTATACTCTCCTCAAATATAAAATGTAAAGACAAAGTTATATGATAATCTTAGCAGTAATAAATAATTGTTTTTTTCTCTTTCTTTTTCATGTTTTGATGTTCATGTTCTTGATGCCTAACTTAATGGATACTATACCTTGTCTCAAGAAGCATACTTAAAAGAAATCAAAAGCATGGGCCTTCATGTCTCAAGAGCTAAAAACAAAGAATGGCCAATGGGTTGCTTTAAAAAGTTGTCTCCTTTTTCTATTTTATGTGTAAAATTACATCAAGAAATGGAAAAAAAAAAATAATTTTTTTTCTTAACCCTAAAAAATTCAACTTCTTTAATCTTCATTAACCCATTTGCAGAGTAGAGTTTATACTTAGGAACTAACAAATAATTATAAGCACTATTGTCACTAACTACTACTGATAAAATTTCACATGATAAATGATTATTAAGTTATAAGTATCATTAAGTAAGTCATAATTTATATAAATATGAGAGGGAAAGCACATGGGTTAGAGGCAAAAATTGAAACTTAATTATATTTATTTGAAGGGATAAGTAGATTATTACCTTGTGGATTAAAGGTTAAAGGTCAACTGTGATGGCATGTCATTAAAGCTTAACCCCAATTCAAATCCAACATAACTATTGAGAGGTAATCATGGGAGAGGTTGTCAAAATCTCATATAATCAACACTTAATCTCCCACTGAATAAATAAAGAAAAAAGAAAGAGAAACCATAAAGAAAAGCAAAAAAGCTGCTACAGAAAACTATATAACTTAATAAGGATTTTAGTATTCAATAGGCATGTGAACAAAGCAAAGAACAAAGAATTTAAAGAAGTGTTTAAAAAAATTTACAGTATGAAGAATAAAAAAAAATAAAATAGATAGATAGATAGAGAGAATCAATGTTTGGTACCTTACAGCTATGCAGTACCAAACTGCCATGATTCAAGAGAAGAAAGAAAATGGCTGAGTTGCAAAAAAGAAAAGAGAGCGAGCTATAGGGAAAAAGAAGATGATGTAGACCACATTTATTCCCCACATTTCTTCTCTCATGAAAACAAAATAACCTGTTGATAGCAACCCCTTACATTTGTCAGAAACACTATTAAAGCCAATACCTTTTTTTAATATATATATCTTTGTATATCATCAATTGAAAAATCTCATCTTTAACAATTAACATCAAAAACATTCTAACATAACCCTCTCCCCTTTCCTTATTTAAATTTTTTCTCTTTACAATTATAAAAAAAGATACAGTTCAAATTGAATCATTTAAAATAAAAATAAAAAATTTATATAATTGACATAAATTAATTTTAAATTTAAATAAATTGAATCGAATATTTTTATAATAAATTTAATTTATTTTAGTTATAAAAACTCTAAAAAAAACAATATTTTCAATTTTATTTTTTTTCATAATCTCATAGTTTAATCTCAGTTTTTTTTCTCTCTCTACCTCCACTAAAGTCTTTTATCCACAAAGATTATTAAGGCATGTCCAAAAACTCTTTATTTTGGCTCCTTAACAAAAAAAAAATTTAAAAAATTTCATCTAACACTCTAAACTTTTTTATATTTTAGGGAGTCATTATTTCTCTTTTCAAGAGAGAATGGACTCTTTATCCACTTTTTTATTTATTTTTTAATTATTTATCTCTCATTTACTTATTTTATATTTTTTTTATATAATAAAAAATTTATAATTTTATTAATTAAATAATAAAATAGAGAGTGAAATAAAAATTATTATTAAAAAATATATAATTTTTTAAATAAATTAAAATAAAGAGTCAAATTATTTATAATATAATAAAAAATAAAATAAAAAGCATTGTTGGGATAGCCTTATAAAATTATTAAAAAAGTGTTTAAATGCCTAAATATAAAATTTAATTATCGTTTAAAAATACATGAATTATCAATTAAGAAATTATGAGTGTTTATATAAAATTAATTGTTGATTTTTATCATTCAAACAAAAATTATTATTATAAATTAAAATTTTTATTAATTAAAAAAAATATTTTTATTTTCAATTAATAATTATTAATCATTGATCTATATATATATATATGAAAGTTGAAATTATTCCACGAGAGAAATGAAAATAGGAGTAATAATAAATTATCTAAAGAGCCAAGAAAGAGAAAAGAGGCAATAGGCTCCTTT